>CAXKVR010000077.1:0-70353 GCA_964058845.1 Carex sylvatica
CAATTTACAATATTTTGTATCCATTTTATTCTTTAATCGAAATATTATTTTTTTCGATTAAAAATTTCATGTTTCACCATCGAATCTTGTTCTTCTAATCCTGAAGAAATATTTCTTATGTATTGTGAAAACCGTTCTATAAAATAGCAAACTAACTTAAAAACTTAATAAGTACGGTAATAAAGAGCAGTATTAATAACTTAATAAGTACGAATGGTGATTGATCTTACTCTTATAAGAAAAATTTATGTTCAATTTCCGCAGTATTACTTAAAAAGTAAATAAAAGGCACATATCTGAAGCAGTACGGTATCAGTTTGGTTTTTAAAAAAATATTATTGTTCTTGACCTTCTCAATCTCAAGTTTTCCTTCTTGAGGCGGGTACCAGCGAGCTATGACAGTTTTCACCGGCTTCAAATCAATGAACAATCCTTGTTGATAAACATGATTTTGCTATCAATCATGCCGAGTAAATAAAGATATTTTAAAATTGAATTAGAAATTTACTTTGTTAAAAACTGATGGGTCGGTGTTTTAGTAATAACTAATAAAGTATCAAACATCTAACTTTTCAGATAGTTTGTCCTTGATGCCTCACAATTCTAATACAACAAAGTAACGAGTGTTTTTTCTATTTTATTTTTTTAGTGAACATTACTTCATCGAATCATGTCATACTATACTAAGAAACACAAACTCGCTGCTTCTCTTTTACTTCACAGAATATTTTAATGTCCCACAACGAGAAAGTTTGAAGGCCGGGGTTTTTTTTTCTAAAAAAATAGAGGCTTCAGATTCTTGCGTTGAAAAGGAAAGCATCATGATTTATGACCTCGTGAATTTGTTCATTTACAAAATAAAAGATTGATCGGATCTCTAGTATTATGTCTCGTGCGATAAATATTGAAGTTAAAAATACTGCCCATTATGCAAACTATTGCTTGTAATTTTTAACCGAAGGCCAACAGAACATTAACTAAGAGATCTGTATTGGTCTAATAATACTAAAACCTTTAAAAGGACGAAAATATTAAGGAGCTTGGCTGCAGAATATGAAAAAATTTGCCTTTTTTTTTTAAGTAGGCAAATTGCCAACTTAGCGGATTTTATTAATTAAATACTGAAAATAGTTAAGGGAAAGAATATGCAAAAAAAAAATAACCGCAATTTTATTATTGATTTCATAAAATTTAAGCCAGTACTATATTCATATAATTCACTTTAAAAATAAACTTGTTTGGAAAAAAACACAAAATAATTTTTTATTGTGCAATAAAAAAATTTCATGCTTAATATACAAAAAAAAAATCATTTTTGTAATATATGAAAACTAATGATTTCCTAGGCATTTCCTGATGCATTTGATATTTGATATTAAAGTTTAAAAGATAAATTAACGTGTCTACTTTTTTAATTGGGCTTTTTGAGATATCTTCGATCTTAAAAGTTATGGGTTCCATGTCATATTCATCTTCTTTTTCTTGTTTACGATCTATTTTCTAACTATATTTTTGCTCCAAATGATCAATTTCTTCTAACTGGATTTTTGCTCGAAATGAGTGGACAATTCTTGGGTAAAAACGACCGATTTAACCGGTTTTGACCGGTTCAATAGCATAAATGACCTGACTAGTGACCTGATCTCTTTTTTTTTCAGTTTAACTGGCGATCCAGTCTGGTTTTGATAACATCATCATGACCTTCTCAATTTTTTTATTTACAAGTAAAAGATTGGTCGGATCTCTAGTATTATATCTCGTGTGAGAAGTATTGAAGGTAAAAGTGCTGCCCATTATGCAAGGTGCTATGGATAGCATAAGGCTTTCCGTGTTACGGCCTTAAAAATCAATTGTATAAATTTTAAATTTCGATCTTGTATAAATTTTAAATTTCAATCTAAGTAGTTCAATAAATTACTTGTAAAATAAAATTGTAAAATAACAATTTTTACTATTTTTGAAATTCTTTTACTATTTTTTTTATGATTCATGAAATATGACAAAAAAAGTGACTTAAAAAAAAATTGCCAATATTTTAAACCATTTTTTACCATATTTCATAAATCATAAAAAATAGTAAAAAATCAGTATTCTACAAATTTATTTAGCTACTTAGATTAAAATTTAAAATTTATATAATTGATTTTTAAAACCGTAACATAGAAGGCCTTATGTTATCTATAGCACCTAAAGCCTTGCTCTTCTAACTTTTATCAATATCAACATACTACAAACTTTTTAACTTTTATCAATATCAACATACTACAAACTTTAACTTTTATTAATAATCTAAAGTGAGAATTTTGCGTATTGAGCACCAATAAATATCGATTTCTTTTAAAATATATCATGACAAGTACTAGACAGATTTCGGGTGAAAATTTTGACAGAGCGCTTCTAATTCATGCAATGCACGGACTACAAGTCAAAACAATGTTGCATATGACTCTGCGCAGCATGAACCAAAAACTGCTCTGTCAAAATGTTTACCCACTGATTTCTCACAACTATTGGCAATTTGGCATCATAATTTCTCTACGTGTATGACATTCTTAACTAATAAAAGCATATGATGACTAAACTTGGCTTCTCAAAACAACCTAAATCACATCAAAACAGCTCAAAGTAGAAACCAAAAATACAACTAAGTTTGAAGTTCACAAAAATAATTTATCTACGAGAGCTCCGTCGATCTCTCTCATCATCTCTATCATAATACCTGGACGAAGATCCCTTTTCATTCCTCTGTCTATCATCTCTCCTATCCAATCCTCTCTCGTCTTTTCTTTTTCTCTCAATTTCACGGTCTCTTGAACTCGGGCTGCTTTGCCTCTCCCTTTTATTGTGACGAGTTTCCTCATCAAATTTGTTGTTTTCCCAAGCAGAATCACTTGCTTTACGACCCCACCGCTGATCTCCTGTCTCACGCTATATATGAATAGGGTATAACAATAAACTGTAAGTGCTAAATGTTATACCGAAAGCCTAGTGGCAAAAAATAAAATAAAAAATAACCACAAAAACCATTTTTCCAATTATTCTGGTTCTCACGGATTGTTTTAGCATCAAGGCCGAGATGATGGTAGTACAGTAATTAAAGAGGAAAGTATGCAGTGTAATGTTCAACTAAGCCCTTGAGATATTGCTTTTTGCAAAAAGGCCCTAAACTTTTGATTTTGTTTAGGCCTTTCATTATAATGCAATCAAGTCATTATAATGCATCTTGCTACTGCTAATACTACATTCAAACCCTTTAGTGCCAAAAAAAACACTGTTAAGAACTGATTAAGATAAATGAGCACCAAATTTATTACCTAGACAGTTTATGTCAAGAATCAGCACTGTCTTAGCAAAAACACAAGTGAGATTGTGAACAATTGCTTTAAGTTAACTGAAGGCCAAAAGAACATGAACTAAAAGATTCATAGTGTTCTAATAATAACAAAAGCTTTAAAAAAGGACAAAAAGATTAACGGGCTTGACTGTAGAATATGCAAATTTTTTTAGTAGGCAAAATGGCTACTTAGCGAATTTTATTAAATAAAGAAAAGAGTTTTCAAGCTAAGGGAGAGAATATGCAAAATTATTAAGATGACAAACTTCCAACGATTCAAAATGGTACCCACCAAGGTGTATGCTTAAACCATCTGGCTTTAACTTCCACTCAAAATTTTTAAACATCATTTTTATCTTTTCAATGAATAAATGCAATGAAATCTTAATAAAAACTAAATATGATTATATATGATAAATTACCGGCTCCTGGTGAGAAAACTTGCAAGAAGCACCTCGATTGCACTCCCCTTTTTGAAAAGCATAACAAACACCAGGAGCCTTTCTCTTCTCTTGCTCATTATCAAATTTGTCATTTTCCCAAGCAGAATCACTTGCTTTGCGGCCCCACCGCGGGTCTCCTGTCTCACGCTATATATAAATAGTGTATAACAATAATTGTAAGTGCTTTATGTTATACCGAAAGCCTAGTGCAAAAAAAGAAAATCCTTAACCACAAATTTCATTTTTCCAATTATTTCTGGTTCTCACGTACTGCTTTAGCAAGGTCGACATTATTTCAGTACAGTAATTATAGAGGAAGGTATGTAGTGTAATGTGCAACTAAGCCCTTGAATTATTGCCTTTTGCAACAAAGGCCCTAAACTTTGGTTTTGTTTAGTCGTTTCATTATAATGCAATCAAGTCATTATAATACATCTTGCTACTTCTAATACTACATTCAAACCCTTTCGTGCCAAACAAACACAGTTAAGAACTGATTCAGATAAATGAGCACCAAATTTATTACCTAGACAGTTTCTGCCTTTTTTTTGATAAACTAGGTAGTGACTACCTAGTAGACCTAGACAGTTTCTGTCAATAATCAGCACTGTCTTAGCAAAACACAAGTAAGATGATGAACTATTGCTTGTAATTTAACCAAAGGCCAACAGAATACGCAGTTTTTATTTTTTTAGTAGGTAAAATGCTTGCTTAGCGAATTTTATTAAATAATGAATTGAGTTTACAAGCTAAGGGATAGGAAATGCAAAATTGTTAAGAGCGTGAAATTCCAAAGATTAACTAGGTACCCATCAAGGTTTGTGCTTAAACAGTCTGGCTTCAACTTCCACTCAAATTTTTTAAAACTATTTTTATCTTTTCAATGAATAAATGCAATGAAAACCTTTTAACAAAAACTAAATATGATTAGATATGATTAATTACCAGTTCCTGGTGAGAAAATTTGCAAGAAGCACCTCGATTGCACTCCCCTTTCTGAAAAGCATAACAAACACCACGAGCCTCTTTCTTCTCTTGATCATTATCTTCATCTTCTTCTTCCTTCTTTTTGTATTTGCTTACATGATCAACACGAACAATTCGTCCGCTCACTCTTGCACCATTTAAATTATCTGCAGAGGAGAACAGAATGATTGTTAGTACTAATATTATCATGCAATTGTTTAAATTAGTTTCTTAATGCAGCCACACTGGCAGAATATTTAACCTGCATAAATGGTCCATAAGATGAGTGATATTTTAATAGAAAAACAACCTGCTAAAATGACTCATTCCAAGTTTTGGAATTTTAACTTCAAATCCCTTTGATGTATAGTTATGTTTATACAGATGTTATCAACAAATATCGCACTCTTGAAGGACAAAGATTAAAATAAGTAGGAGTATTAATATCAACAATATTGCACTCCAGACCTCATTTTAGCCGAGTTTCACCACTAATTGGAGACACTAACAAATTGATAATGCACAACAAGTAGGTAAGCAATAATAGCTACCTAGAATCAGTACGCATTTACACATCAAATGGGCTTGGGATCGGTATTACCAGTACAAGACGTGCAATGGGATTCTCCTACAACTAAATAGTACCATGAGTTCAATTTTATTTTGATCAGCAACACTTAAACATAAAATCATACAGACCTACAGCAAGAATGGTGCTCCTTTGGTCTTCATAAGCAATGAATGCAAACCCCTTGGATTTCCCAGTTCCTTTATCTCTCACCAGGTTAACGTCCATAATCTCCCCATATCTGCGTTGAAACAATTAACCTTAGATCAGCTATTATCTTCAATAAATTATTGTTCCACAGCAAATTATACCCAACATATTCCAATATTTGCAGATCAAACCCCAATACATCTCACAATAACAACTAACTATCAAAGTTTTTTTTTTTTTTTTTTAAATTTGGGCATAGAAACAACAGAAATATTGAAACGGTAATTAAAAAAAAAAAAGAGAGAGGAGAGGTATGGGTACTGAGAGAATACGGCGAGGAGGTCGCCTTCGGTGAGGTCGTAGGAGAGGCCGCCGACGAAAACATAGGCGGAGTCTTTGTACTTGGCGTGCCACGATGCCTCGTCCGAAATCCCCAGCGCCGCCTCCGTCGATGTTATCTTCTGAGTTCGCTTCACCAAAGTTAGAGGATTCATTGGTCCTACTGCTTACTCTCGCCGCTCTCCTCCCGTTCGTTAGTTTAACCTCAAGAGTTCCAAGGAAAGAAGCGAGAAGAAATGCAAGGGTGACAGACTCGCAGACGTCAGACTCACAAGTGGTGGTTCAATGTGGAGAGCTGATGTTCTTCTCAAATTCAATTTGGGCCGGTTCCTGGGCTGACTAATAAGAAAGCCTCTTTTTGTTCTTATTATTAATTTTTTTTGGTAAACATACCCGTAGGCTTTTTTTGTTGTTTCTTGTTACAGACATTCAAATAGTTTCATAGAGACATTAATAACAATAGTTTCATAGCTACATTTTACATTTATGCATCACTTGTGGTTCTGATTTGTTGTTTGAAATTTGGATTTAAAATATCAACACTCTTTTATTTGGGTGCATGGGGAGACTTTTTAGAATGGGGATTTTGTAGTGCTCGTTTTTCAAATCCATAATCCGTACTAAAACCCGCCGTTTGCAATTAACATCCGGACCTGAACTAACTTGGTCAAGGAACGTAAGCAGATTGATTGAGTACAGATCCAAAGCGAACATTAAATATTTCCCGCACAAGAGCTCGCGAAATAACCAGGACATTAATATTACAAGCATTCACAATTGCAACTGCAAAATCTGTATGTTGTTTTCTACCATTGCGGGCAGATCTCACAAGGAAATTAGGATCTTTTAGCAAAATGACAGTTCCAGTTGACAGCCTGTGTCTAGTTTTCAAAAAAAAAATAAAAGACAGTTCCAGTATATCTTTTAGCAAAATTGTAGTATGATATCAGGCAATTTGTCGTTTGAGATATATTATGCACAACTACTTAAGAATTAGAACAATAAAAGTATGGCGCATATGTCAATCATTATACAGCAGGAGCTAGATAAAAATCTAACTCAAAACATAAAACATAGTGAAACATCAAAATGTGCTAAATGCAAGTGCTATTAGATTAACAGTCTACGACAGAAATACATTATAATAAAAATGACAAGCTAAAGTTTGTTTCAGATTTAGTCTTTGAGTCTTCTAGCTCTACCGAGGATGATCAAAACCCTGATAAAAGGGAACCTGCACACAATTACAAAAATCTTAGTATATTATTATGATTTGTGCAAAAATAGTTGCCATTTTTTGTTAGTGACTTGGTTATTTGCAAACAAACACTTTGTGGTATTTGGATAAACAATAACAACTACAATGATGTTAAAAAAAGTATTCAATGATCACATTTTTCAAACCCATTTAGATTCCTTATGGAAATTTAAAATTATCACATAGCGCATATTGCACTTAAACATTTTTCAAACACATTTAAATCTAGTATGGAAGCCAGTAAAAGTATTTTTCTTCTATAATAGGAGTCCTAACTGGTTTTGCACAAGATGAAAGGGCAAAGTTCATGCAAGAAGCAAAAGCCAGAGAAAGCAAGACAGATAAGTCCATTGGAGAAGGGTCGATTTTGTAAATTCCAAAATATGTGTGTTTTATCTAAATAAGTGTGTATTTACAAAATCCCTCATTTGTTGGTAGACAATTAAGGGAGTAAACAGAATGGATAATTATTCCTTCCTCTCAGCCTGTATCCGGATAATTATGTGTAAAGATAAGATACTGACCATATCTACAAATCAATTATTTGTATCCGTATGTGTCTGTATCTACATAATTTGGGGATCCAGATACTTATAGTTCCTTGAAAAGATCCCGATGTCTAAATTACCCAAATTTGGAATAACCATGGAAAAAAGGGAGCCTACATACTCTCAAGTTACTTATTTGTAAGGCGCTACTATTATAATTTATAAATATTAAATAATATAAGTAAGTTAGTAATCAGGTTTGTTATTTAAAATTTTATTCTATTATTTTAAAAAGGAGGTTTATGTTATGCACAGCGCCGTTTGGCAGGTGCTATGACTTTAGATCTCAATTTTCAAGATTCAGACATCTGATCAAAGCCCCTCAATTCGATCTACATATGAAAATCTTGTAACAAAATAAACTTTTTACATGCCTTAAGATTCTTTTACTATTTTCTTTCGATAGTAAGAAAACTACTGACATTGATTTTAAAAATTCCAGATCATCCAATAGAAATAGTTCTCTATTGGATAAAATACTAAACAAATTTTAAAATATATAAAACGTTTCCTAAAATATTTTAATATGTAGATTGAAATGAGCAACTGGGAACGCTGTTTAGATCTAGAAAATCGAGATTGAAACCACAACTCTGACCAATCAGTGATATGCATAATACCATAGCCTCAATCCTCCATTTTAAATTAGATATATTTTATTATACTTGTATGTTTATCAGTGGTATCCACTAATTATCCATTTCGAAATCCATAAAAGAGTTTGTATTTGTCAATTATCCATATGTATACCTGTCCTAAAAGATTTTAGTATGTAGATTGAATTGAGCAACTCAGAACGCCGTTTTAAATCTCGAACCAAGAATGAAGCTATAACTCCGACCAATCATGCTATGCATAGTACCATGCCTCAATTATTTTTAATTATCTACATTTATTATACTTATATGTTTGCTAGTGTTATCCACTAATTATACATTTCAAATCCATATAAGTGTTTGTATTTGTCAATTAATCATATGTATCCCTGTCCATTTAGATGCAAATTTAGGTTTGAGTTGTGACATAATTTTAATATCCATATTTGTATCCTTGTATGCTCAATAATATGCAGACATAGATATTATTTTAACACTAAATGTTCCGAATCAGATGCAGACACAAATATGAATTTTAGCACTACCCGTTCCTAGTCTTTCCGTTTATACTTTATACCCCTGCAACCAATATTTCACAAAATGAATAGGTTTCATGTACATATTACCTGTGAGGCAACATGAGTAAGATGGCCATAGCAGTTGGCATACATCATGGTTGGTGTAGGCCATGGAGCATAGAAAGCATTTGAAGCTTGGTGGGACCCAAAAGCAGAGAAGGAGCTCATATTTGGATCCATCGGTCTGTAGTTGATGCTGGCCTGATTTCCCACAAAAGGCATATATTGCGGCTGGTTAACCACTGGAAAGTTACGGGCTGGCAAAGAGCTCCTAACATACCTGTAAAATTTCAAACGAAAATAATTTATTCTGATGGAACGCACTACTAATACAGTCAAAAACTTGAAAGGGATTGAGATAATTAAAACATGCATGGGTTTTCTTACAGATTACATACTATTTTACAGAGATAGGAGTGATGTGATTAAAAAATGTACGGGTATTGTTAAAGATTACAAGTTACTTTACAGCATTTGCAAACAACAGACACCATTTTGTTGTGATTAGGGCGTGCCATTTTTTGGACTACTCACATATGACTCGCAACCATTTTAATCTAAGGTCGAGCCAAATAACAAGTGAAGAAATAAATTACCCAAATTTTTGTCTCAAAAATTCATATAATGTCGGAGCCCATAATTGTAATGAGACAAATATTATGAAGGGCCAATACTGTCAGTAAATAAAATTAACTGGCAAGACTTCATTAAGCCAACAAGCTTACCTGTCATAACTCCTGTCATAATCTGGATCATATCGATCCTTCTCTCTGTCTCTAAACACTGCAACTTTGCCGTTATACTTCTCCACCTCTTGTGTAACCACCTGTGTGTTAGGGAGCGGAACCTCCTTGTCAGCAATATAACTGGAGCCACTGAAAATCCTGGCCCGTGCCTTATCATACTCCTCCTCCCTTTCTTCTATACTCTTCATCAGGTTTTTCTTCGCTTCCGATCCCATTGCATCACCAGTTGAAGCCTTCGGTCGCTGACGGAGCACAATCATCTTCTTTTCTGATGCCTCGCCTTCGAATTGCTTTGGTAGAATCTTAGACAGCAGCAAAGATGGGAATTTACTATTGGGTGTTTTTCTTGCAATTACTTTGTTGACTAAGGAACTATTCACTATGCTATCAGCTGCAGTAGTTTCCAAACCATAGTGCTGCGCCACGCGGTGAGCAGCACATCGCAGGTAGGATGTAGGGAAATGCTGGAACTCAAACTCCTGCAACTCAGGGTTTTGCATGAACTTTTGTATGTCCAGCTCCATCCTCAGAACTGTAGTTGAACAGAGAAGTTATGACCTTGCAAAGGACTCCATACAATAGAATAACTATATGTAAGCAATAAATGCATACACCTGTCTTCCTTGTAACCTTAGAATGATGGTTTCATTCAATTCTAACTTAAAGATGACATATTTATATGTCCATCAATCAACTCAACAAGATCAACAGAATTACATAAAATGAGAGAGGGAGAGACTATTAAACTGAGGTCTATTTTAGTACCTGCACTATACCTTCGCCTATTAGCGCCCCCCCCCCCCCCCCCCCCCCAACCCATGTGCAGTCGTTTGTCAGGTTCTCTCTTTAAAGTGCACAATTGACAGTTGATTGAAGTCAGGTTCATTCTTTTTTTTCAAAAGAAGAAAGGCTATAAACAATTTATGTTTCACAGGATAACAGTATCAGATCATGTTCAGCTATACCACCAGAAATCAAATCTAGGTGCTGACCAAACTTACTCTAACTGCAAAAATCCACCTCAGGCATGATTTAGAAGGTTAATAGGCAACAGATTTGCAGAATTCTAAGCAAATCACTCCAAGAACTAACAAGATAAGCACAAAAATATTTCTTTCAGATTTTAGGTTCAATCTACAATAGGACTACGCAACAAGCCCCAACAGAATCAATGTAAACATTGCACCTCAAATATCTCCTAATCACTAAAACTTAATAAATCCGAAATTCTAACGAAAACAACTAACTGTACCTGCTCAATCCAAAACGAAAAAGGTAACAAACGAAAAAAGTTACCAATAAGACGATAACGAGGGTTCTCAAGCAGCTCGACGAGGAATGGATCGACCGCCGGTTTCTCATCGACCTGCTGCGAACCGGTGTCAAGAGCCACGGGGCAAGACAAGGGGCTATCGAACGAAGCCATGGTCGTATAGAAAGCAGAAACAAACAGAGGCTTGTGTAGACGAAAGGGGGAGGGGGGATTACTGGATCCCTATCCCCTCCCTCCCGTTACCTCTCTTCTCGCTTCGGCTGAAGGGTTTTCGCACGAGGCGAGCGTTTGTGATTTTTATCGATCTGAGAAAGACGGGGTTCGTCTTGAGGCAATCCCGACCGTCCGTGTGGAGAGGTGAGAAAAGGATAGGCAGCTTCTGAAAATATAGGGGCTGTTATATCGGCATTGGGCCAAATTTGGTCGTTTCCCTAATTAGAACCGTCCATTTTGCATTTTGATACGTGCATACAACTTCAAGTTACGGCTGATCGAATGCACACGAATTTTAGTGCATATTGGACGGATTTGAACGAGTATTAGACCAAATTTGGTCAGATGGCCATTGGACCGCCCCCGCTTCTGCTTCTGAAACTAGGGGCCCGTGTATGATATCAAGGCGCGTCAAGGATTCGCGTTGAAACTAATTAAATTATGATATATTGTTTTGGTACTAATAAAATAATCTGCTACTATTAATTCTGGAAAGGGGAACATAATCAATAAAATGGACAAAAAACGAAATCGTATCAATCTATATTGTAACAATTAAAAATATAATTTAAAATAAGAATACTGCTATTTTGAGAATTCAATTTTTTAATATTAAGTTAATACCGATTATGCTTTTGTTGAATGCCTTATTTTTGTATCGTTAAACTAAATTACTTTTAAATGAGATGCATTTTAAAATAGAATATTTTATACATGCTATGAAAACGACCGGTCTTATTATACTAATACATGTATTTCCAAACCAACTATTGTTCAATTATTTTATTACACTAGGCGCTTAATGCAAAGCATATTAATATGACGGCTAAATTTCTTTAGGGTCACCAAAATTAAATCCTCACAAAACATTTAATTTTAGTTTATCCCAATTAAATCCCTCAATCATATAAAATTAGATGTGATGATATATGGTCATATATTTATAGTGAGGATATTTTTCTGCACATGTTTTTTTGCTAACGTGGATATGGTTTTTTGCTAACGTGGAGAATGGCATCAACGCGTCAGTTTTTGGACACTAAGATGACGAGTTGATTTGATTAAAACAAATTCATATACGGCAACTTAGAAGAGAAATAATTATTAATTACTAAGTTGCATTAATAGCAAAAGTTCAGTGACCTTAATAAAAAAAATTACCCCTATATGATCCCAAAAAAAAAAATGTCACAAAAAGATTAACATTTTAGATTCAAATTTGGCCGAATCTAGACTGCTGACATACGATATAATCTTTGCAAGTATTCTAAAACAAAATTAAAATCATAATAGTTATTGTGGTCAATCATTTGATCCAACAAATTGCCTACTTGCTTTTGTAGACTTGATCCTAGGGTGTTCTTTTCTTCTCATTGGAATTTCCTTCGTCTCACATCCTTACTTTTAGGATCTTTTTGCAACGACATGTCTATGACCATGCGCACTGATTCTTTCAATTAAACCAAGCAATCACCCTTCCACTAAAAAATTCGGCTTTGTGCTTTTTTGTTACATATCCATAAAGCTGTAGACAATATTGTCAAATCGGTTTGGGATATTTTTTTTAATAATCCTGTTGTTCTAGTAATAATTTTTTTTATCTATTTAACTAATTTGCAAAAACATATAATTATTGAATTTTACGATTTTTTCTACTTTTGAAAAATATGCATATTCAAGTCAGATTCAAGTCAAATGAAATCGTCGATCGAAACCGTTAGATGTGATCTCTACAATAAAATGTGCTTGGAGACTAAATTTTACATTTTTTGGAATTTTTTTACTATTTATTAAAATGGGTACAAAAACTAGTCAAATTCAGACCATTGAATTTTGTACTCATCTTAATAAATAGTAAAAAAATTTCAAAAAATATAAAATTTGGTCTTCAAGCACATTTTATTGTAGAGATCACATCTAACGGTTTCGATCGACGATTTAGACTTTGAAAATGTAAAAAATAGTTGTAGTAACTTGTTGTAACTCAAAAAATATTGTAACTTGATCCCTCCTCTAGAAGAAATACTTAATAACATGGCGATCCATTTATACAAAATCTCATCATATATCATTGTTGTTTTGCTCAGAGGTGAGGCTACATAGGTTTGCCTACTCCTAATTTTTTTTTTTTTTTTTATAAGACTGAGCTTATTCGGCTGGTTGCCTACCCTGTGATATTTGCTTGCCTACTCCAATTAGAATCCAAATTGTACTAGGTTTATATTATGAACAAAAAACTATCACATCGCTAGTCCAAATTAGAAGTGGTTACCGAAGTCCATAACTCAAAGTCCAAGACTCAGTCGCTAGCTGATTCTTCTCAACGCGATGCGCATCGCATTGAATAAAAAAAAAAGTTACGCTAAAGCCAGCCAGAGGATTATACATGAGTCGTGAGAAAAAGAAAGAGGTTTGAACTGTGTCCGCCACTGTGCCCACCCCAGCCCCACCAATCGCGAAAAGAAGAAAGGGGTTTGAACGGTGCCTGTCACTGTGCTCACCCCACCTGTACCAGTCACCACTATGCGTCTGTCAGTCTGTGCCCCCGCCTGTTACCAGCATACCCAGATTGATTAAAACTTTGGTAAATTGATTGAAACTTGAAAAGTTAGAAAAACTTTGGTAAATTGATTGAATAGCCTAATAGGTTTGAATTTCTTACATTATTATATTTCTTGCTAATTTTTAAATCGTGTCTTGAATTCAAATACAAACTCAAACCCGTTAATTTATTCGAATTCGAATTCAATTTTTATCTAGCCCTAGCTCAAATTCTAGTCTCGTCATTGGCTTTGTTCCATCACATTTTTATAACTTGTTAGGTAATATGGATACTGTCCAGTCCCCACCATTCTTTCGATCTCCATGAAAAGACGTCTATTGATCTTCAATTACTCCAAGATGTTTTTCTTTCTTGAAAGGGAAGTTCGTCAAATTGTTATTGGTGCGAGAAGCAACACCATAAGTTGTGATCCGGGTCACAGTGTATCATGTTGCGGGTCAAAGTTTTGGAAATAATAAAGTTTTTAACATTTTTCGGATATCATGGTTTGATCTAACTAGAATTGTGAATGATTTTCATTCTTAACTCTCTAAATCTTTATTGCCTCAATTATGTTTCGATCAATCTTATTCCATAAGAATAGAGGTCATATTTGGTTGTGGACTAAACAGTGGAATAAGGATTTTAGGTCTCACTTATTCCACCAAATGTATTTTAATTGAGCTGGACTAAGATGGAATAAGCTGATCTTTAGGCCGGACTAAATTGGCCTAAACTAAACCATCTCTCTAGGTGGTTTAATTTTAATTAAGTATGAGGCCTACTTTTTTATTATTTTAATTATTTTTAATCACCTTTTAAGAAATATAAAATAAGTAAAAAAAATTCATTTACATATAAGAAAACTTATAACTTTATCAATTATAGAATCAATATTTTTTTTAAATGACACAACTTTCTAAATCAACAAAATATGCAATCTAAAAAATAATTAAATAAAATATTTTTTAAATTGTACTACAAAATAATAATTTTTTTGTTCATCAACCTAACACATTTTTAACAAATAAATTAGTACACATATAACTTTAATTAAATAAGATTCATTAAATACAATGTGCTTCTCTAAGATATAGAATTAATTTATACATAACTCGTTTTCTTGTACAATTTTTTTCAATCAAAATGAAAAAAAAAAAAAACACAAAGAATAGTTTTATTATTGTTATTACAAATTTTGTAAGACAAAATAATTTGTAATATCAAATCATGCCTTAAGCCATTAAATTCTTATCAAACAAGAAATAATTTAAGTCAGAGTATAACTTTAGATATCAACCAAACATAAATAATTTAGATAGACCTAAATTGAAATAATCAAATTAGACCTCATTAACTTTAGTCTACATCCAAAAAATGAATAGCCTCCGTTAATGGCTATCGACTTATTTTTTTCAAACTTTTTTTTTTTGTGAAAACAGGCAGAGGCTGCCATGTGTTGATTTGTTCAAACTTCAAAGTCAAAATTTTGTCCAAGCTCTTGGCGAATGGTTACATCCTTTCCGTCAAGATTTGACAAGCTCATTTTAAATCACGTCCACAAAAGGAGGATCAATCATAGAAACTTCTATTGTGGAAAAGAAGTTTTCTTCTTTTTTTATCACAAGAATAAAATTAGATAAGTGTTATTTAATTAAGGTTAAGATTTCACAGAACCAATCTTTGTTCTAGGGAAACAATTTGTTAAAATTTTGGAGAATTTCAGGAATTTTAAAATTCTCAATTCAACCATCTATATATTTTGAGATTTGTGCATAAAAAATTATCTACTTTGAGATTCATGCATAAAAACTTAGACGGTTGGATTTTGAATTTTAAGGTCCCTAAAATCTCTAAGGTTTTTAGAAGATTTGATTCTTTGTTCAAGTGACAAAGGTAATAATATCCTCTGTATGGGAGATTGCATGTTTGAAATTCGAAAGATAATCTATTATAGATATTACATAGTTAAATGACTTAATCTTTAATCTTTACTCAAAATAAGATAGATTTCACAATAAGTTTTAAACTAGTTATAGGTTTGGATCCTCTCAAGTTAACTTAAATTTTGAATTTGGATAAACTATTTGATCAGAATTCATATAAATCCTGTTCAAATTACAATTTAGGGAATACTTTCAATATATCTGTGCCAAAACAGATCGGACAGTCCGAATGTAAACCTAAAATTTGAGTTGTTTTTATGAAATTTGAATTTGTCTCGTGGTATTTCCTTACTAAATTTATTGTGAAGCGAGACTTTCCACCTCTCTTCATCACCTGGATTCTCCAATTTGCTCAAATCATTATGCTCCACAATTAAAATAAATGGTGAGCTACCTTAGAAGACATGCTTTCATTTTTGTGGCAGCACACTATAAAGTTTTATCAAGTGCTTGGAATTATCTTCTTCTTTCGTATGCTATTGTTTCTCCTGCGTATGTTTGGATGACACATGAATAACGCTAATTCAGAAATAGCTGCTATTTTTAGTGAGCTATTTTCACTATTTCACATTTGGATGAAAAAAAATGTTATTCTCAATACAAAGAATAGCTCGGGTTAGCTGCTATTTCGCTATTCCTATGAAATGTTGGGTTAGCGGCTATTCCGAATTTGAGGTTAGCGAGCTATTCCGAGCTATTCTTTATTTCATCCAAAAGTATCCTTAAAAGCCAGTTCAAAAACTTTGATGCACTCTAGAATAGTTAGAATAGCTACTATTTGAGAATAGTAGATAAGAATAGTGATTTTTGGAAGAGTGTGAGAGTAGTGTTGATGTGGTGCTATTCGGAATAGCGAAAATGTTGTTTGGATTGAACATTTAGAATAGCGATGAAGGGATTGAACATTTCAGAGAGCACAAATTGCTATTCCGACTTTTTGTAGGAATCGAATAACAATTGAGTATGTTTGAATGGATCGGAACAGCGCTATTCTCAGTACATCCAAACGTACCCTGAAAGTGGTTTCCTCATATTCTTGTTGTTACTTTTGGTAGTTTGATAGCACAAACAATTAATTGATCTAAAAGTTATTTTGTGGCTGTTTATATTCCTCAAGATTTAAATAAAGTTACAAAAGCATACTAATTATCCACCAAAAATGTTGCCAATCATTGAGCGTGGTTTAATTCTTTCAATTTACAAGCTCCCAAAAAAACATCCCCAAACCGCTAATTAGGATATTTAGTGGTTTGTTTCTATTCCTCAAATTTTACATGGAGTTATATAATCATACTCAATTGTCTACCAAAAATGTTGCCAATTACTTGCCGTGGTTTAATTCACACAAATTTACAAGCTCCCAAAAAAAAAACCATTTCCACACCTCTAATTTAGGATATTACAAAGAAAATTATAGGTTGAAAGACATGATGCATCTCTCTTGGAGGAAGGCTTTATGTCAAAAGTGCATATTGCTCTTGCATCATCAATGCAAGTCATTAAATTAAACATCTAGATAGACATAGAAGAATTTTTTAATTTAGAAATAGAATATTGATTGTCATGAAGGACGTTTTTTTTACTAAACTAGAGGAAATGTTGCGATCTAAAGGAGAATGGAGTTCTTAATATTCTAGACCTAGATGTCCAAAGTAATGTCCTTTTACTTAAATGGTTGTGGTATTCGGTCACAAAAATGCATTCTGCTTAAAACAAGTATAATTCAAATTATGTATTGCACCACTAATTTAAAATAAGTATAGAATAACTTCACGAGTCAAAATTATTTTGGTGTATATATATTTAAATTATAGAAGGCCAGCTTTGAGATTTGTCCCTGATTAAAATGGACGATGCAAATCTCATTCTACATGGTAGAGTACCGCAGTCGATCTGAATCCAACCCAAATCAACTAGCTCAAAGCCTCAAATTGACCCAGGCTAAATTGGCTAACTCGTATATAGATAGACAAATGATGTTTGTAGTTTGTACTCATTTCATGTTTTTCTCCTTTATTTTTCTTTCTTGCTTTAGCTATTTACTTTATTTTTATGTATTCTTGTACTCTCGACACCTTTGATGTCTTTGATTAATGAATCTAGAAACATGATCTCTGCATTTTTATTTTTATTTTAAAAATAGCTCAAATTAAGCATGCCCCTCTATGATCTTTATCCGAAATAGCAATTTGTAAAAATACTTTTGGATATTTTGGGAGCTGATAATAATACTCGCATTACAATATTTGTATTGTATTCGCACTATAACTATCTGAAGGGACTGCAAAAACTCCAGCACTGAATGTTTTTTCTAAATTATTAATACCTATATAAGGAAATAATTATACCTATGCACAAAAATATTTATACTTATGAGATGAAATTTTTTTGCGTAAATAATTGTCTTTCAAACCTAATCTCTCAAACATACCCGCACCATAAATACTTGTGGAGAACCACTCAAACTATATGGGAAGGGACCATACACGTTTTTTAATGTGTTTTTTTTTCTTTGTTCAATCTCGTCTATATTTCTGACGATCTGTGAGGAATTTTGAGAATATAAAACCACGAACGTCTTCTACGATTTAAAATCCATGATGACGTACTTTCGAGCTTGTCGTCACATGAGTACTTAAATATCGTCGTGCAAGTATTTTATGTCTAAACGTACTAATATCAAGTATTGCAAGTATTTATATATATTATTAAGTACTTATACTTATGAGGTCAACTATTTTTGTTAGAGGAAAGTTGATGCAGAGAGAATTAGAAATGTTGATGTGGTGATACGGGATCTCCACTACTTCATTAGAGGAGGTTGACATGAAGACGATTGGGGGACTAAAAAAGGGATGATCATACCAAGTTTTGCATCAAAGTATTAATATTTATTTTTCAAGTGTTAATATCTTATTTTTGAAGTATTTATATCTATGAATGTTGATATGAGACGAATGCAGAGATCGAAAAAAAGAAGACTATATAATTAGTGGGTACCACAGATAAAGAGTGTTATAGAGATTTTAGAATAATAATTAAGTAGTGGAAACTATATAATTAGTGGAGACCATACAATATATTTTTAAAATAATAATTAGTGAGAGCTATAATACATAATTTCTCTAAATAAAGTGCTAAAATTTTAAAAATACTCAAACAATTATTATTTGTAATTAATTAGATGCCTTAATTGGAGACACATGGTGGCAAATTCGAGCCTCTCTATAATTCAATAGAAAAATCTTTGAAATGGCGTTCCGGTTGCTGGGAAATTTATCCGTAGAAAAAAAAAAAGAGAGAGAAACAGAAAGATTATATTATATTTTTAATTGATAGAAAAATTGATAGAATTTTTATTGATTCTAAAAATCAAAAAATTTGAATCAGTAGAAATTCTATCGATCTAAACCAGTTTGTATGTCTCCTTTAAATTTTTTCTAGTAAATTATAAAATATTTTTATAAAATAGACTAAGTATCTTAAATTCTATATATAATAGAAACATTTTCATCTTTTTTATTTTTTATTTTTTACATTTGACTAGAGATCTAGTATAAATTTTTTCTCTATCTATGCATCAGATTTTTTTTTAAAAAAACCTAAGTTTGGATAGGTAGAATTCCTACCGTTCTAAATTTTTTTATTTTTAGAATCAGTAAAAATCTTGTCGGTTTTTTTACCAATCAAAAATATAATGTAACTCTTTCTGTTTTTCTCTCTTTATTTTTCGTAATTTCTAAAAAAAAAATCGTGATTGTTGGACTTATGGGAAAAAAAGAAAAGAAAATGTTATTGCAAAAAGAAAAAAAAATGTTTAAAATATTGTGTGGAATCACTTGATAATAGTTGTATTCACAGTTTTAATAATTATTTTTCAAATAAATTGGTCAGCTTAAAACTTAATTGGCTATTTTCTTTTTCTTTTTTACACGAGATGTATGAGTGGTCGTTGAACAACCCACAAAGCACATCGTTATGAAATATATTAGGTATTCAGGTATGGTTTACTTATTTTATATATATATATATAGAGGTTGGCTACTATGCTTATATAAGCATATTTTCACATATGCTTATATATCATTTTTGTGTTTCCAATGTCTAAATGGTCGATCTGAACCGTTAGATGTGATCTCTATATTGAAATGTGCTTGGAGACCAAATTTTACATTTTTCTGAATTTTTTTACTATTTATTAAGCCACTTTAAAAATTGCTGATCCAACGTTGTCTTAACAAAACAGTAAAATCAGAAGCCACCGTTGGATCAGCGATTTTCAAAGTGGCTTAGTAAATAGTAAAAAAATTCATAAAAATATAAAATTTTGTCTCCAAACACATTTCAATATAGAGATCACATCTAACGGTTCAGATCGACCATTTGGACATTGAAAATATAAAAATGAGTTATAAGCATATGTGAAGATATGCTTATATAAACATAGTAGCCAACCTCTCTCTCTCTCTCTATATATATATATATATATATATATATATATATAAAAGAAGAAACAAGAGAATTGCTTGTGTTCTCTCTCTCTCTCTATATATATATATAAAAAAGAAGAAACAAGAGAATTGCTTGTGTTCGGCTGAAGTTTAATGATTTGTTGTGTTTCTCAGTTGACAACTTGACATGCATGTAACGGAAAATATAGAGTTATCCAATGTTCTGAAAAGAAAAACAAATCAACAGATCACAACATTAGCAGTATATCCAGCTGGTCTCTTGAGATTAGAAAACAATACTAGTTTTGCTCTTGTTTTTTCCTCAATATAATCTATTTTATGTTTTAAAATCTTCTTATGAAACCACTTTGCAGGATAGGACACGAATTCAGATAATTGTCAAATAAAATTTGTTTTAATCTTAAATTTTTTAATATTAATACAAATATGCTCAAATAAAAATACGAATTGAATACTAATCGGATAGGGATATAAATTTAATTTGCAGTGAAAAACATTATAAAATGCATCGAATTTATTGAAGGAAATATTTATAAACAATTATATACTGTTATATAATTAAATTCATATCCTGGATCTAATTATAATGACACAATATAATTTTAATAAGTTTCAAGTTATAAATTATATATCTTACTGATTACATTTTCGCATTTTTAAAACATGGATACATATAATTGTCCATATTATATTTGTATTCGCTCCGTAATTCAAATATATAATAACTGTATCTAAATTTACGAATACGAATCAAATAATACTTTAATCATAATGTTAAGGTAAGCCAATTTCACTTTTTACTTATAGAAGTACTATAAAAATAATATGAAGTAATATAAAAAAAGAGTAAAACTACGGTATTCTTAAGTTCACCAAGTTTCTTGATGAACTCAAGTCTAAAATTCATCGAATTGGCTTCAAATGAAGAATTAGAACTGTTGAAACCTGTCTACCTTAATTTAGTATAAAGTCAAGCAG
This sequence comes from Carex sylvatica, assembly GCA_964058845.1. NCBI lineage: Eukaryota > Viridiplantae > Streptophyta > Magnoliopsida > Poales > Cyperaceae > Carex > Carex sylvatica. Next base: position 20,951 of record CAXKVR010000077.1, read on the forward strand.
TCAAAATTAGAAGGTTAATAAATTAATTTTAATGCATTCATTTTTTGAATCTTTTTTTACCATTTGACTCTATGCAAAAAAATTTCTTTTTTACATGTAGATGCATGACGTATCACTTGTAAGGTAGGCGGATTTCAACTGTTCAGATTCGTTGTTTGAAGCCAATTCAATGAATTTTAGATTTGAGTTCACCAAGAAACTTGATGAAGTTAAGAACACCTTGATTCTACTCACAAATGAATTATATTAGAATTTTGATCTCATAAAAATAATTCGGTTGCTTTAAGCATTTCAACATACCACCCACTTACCCACTGCATGCCACAGAGAATTATATTCCTTAACTAAGGAACTGATTTTTTTTTTTCAATTCTTTTCTATGGATCAGAATGTGAAGACAATTCATTTAGGAATTAAATTTTTTAATATAAAATGAAAATTTTAATTTGTCAAAATCAAAGTCATTTAATCCATGGAAAATTTTAGAATATAGGTGTTCGGTAATGCATGAAAAATTTGTTAGGATATTAGTTTGTTTTTATTTTTATAGTAGATGTAATATTATAATTAAATTATATTAAATATATTAATACTAATTACTGATTATGATCAATATAATGGTATATATCATATTCTAAAAAAATGAGTGAATTGACTATACACTGCAAACAAATTATGTGTTGCTAGTTTAATTATGCTTGTTTAATAATTTCTTGTATTATTAAATTATAATTTTAGCCTTTGTATTATTAAATTGTATTTGTTTAATTGAGTACTTGATTGTACAAGTTAATTAATTCAACAAGCATTGATGAGTATAATTAATCTTTTAATTAATTAATAAACAAGTTAACTATATCTCTTAATTAATGGACCGTTAGAACTTGAGACATGTCATAAAAAGAATTTTCTTGAGACAAAGCTGCAGGAGTATATGAAGCAATATCACATATTAAATTATGTTTTTTTTTATTGTTAGTCTTGTGTTTCAACTTCTGTATCTATGTATTTAAACTATTTTAGCTTAATCACAGTTTATTGATATAATTGGATCATGTCGTTGATGATTCCATGTGCAAGTTAATTTTAATTTAATTAATTTAATAAACATTGATAAATATGATTCCTCTTTTAATTAATTAATAAGCAAGTTAACTATATCTCTTATAAAAACATAAATTATGTAGTTTAATTATTAAGCAGACACGTAGTTTAATTAATGAATGAAAGATTTAACATATTCTTCTTTTTGCAAGAGCCGTGCTATTTAGGAAAAAAAAACAGAGCTCCCAGTCAATTGTTTTTTCTCTCATAAAATGTGAAGCGGACAAGGAATATAAACCCATAGGAATTGTGAAATGGAAAAAAAAAACTTCAACAACGAACACCCAATAGGAAAAATGCCTATAAGTCTATTTTTTTTCCAAAAAAAAAACCCATGGTAATAGAACCACCGAACAGACCCTTAATATCTTATATTATTTTTAAATAATTCTTATAAATAACATATTCTGCAGTTTGATATAGCTGCATAAGAACCAACGCCAACAAAATTACGGAGTAAAATGTCCAGAGGGTTAAATCCAAGGATAAACAGGGAACTGGAGAAAAAGGTACCCCAAAAATAAAAGGGTTAATATTCCATATACCCTTCAAAACTTCTTTGATTTTCTATTTACTCTTACACTCTTTATTATATCTAATATACCTCTTAACTCCTAATCATATTTCTTATTTACCTCTATAGTTAAGTATTGTCAAAAAATTTATTTTCCCATTATAACCTTGCTTCTTTCTCTTCATCTTTTTTATACGTAGATGGGTTGCGATTCTCTGAACGACTAACGACTCTGGAGAGGAAGTTTTATTCTCCATTTATAATTTCACTGCGCATCTCCTGTTTCATTGTTTATTCTCTGGATGGGCCCCTTCAATGTCACTGTTAGCATCTACATTTCATGTAACACATTAAATTGGGGCTCTTTAATTGGAATTGTTTCTCAGTTTAAGATGGTACTTTTACATTATTATGAAATTTCTTTTATAACTTTATCCTTTTTTCTTAACTAATTTAAGCAGCAGGTGACAGAGATTCTTAGAAGCTCTGATATAAACTACAAATCAGTATCCATGGTTGATTGTACACCTCTAACGCAATCTTCTTGTTTCTCATGAGAGATGACATTCTGGCTAACAACATATACTATGACATTTGATGCTCCTTTATAATAATTTGAGATACTTGATTTAAATGATTAATATGTTTGTAGCAAATTGTCAGAAGATTATAGTAATTATCAAAGTGGATTATTTTATTACTCTAATTGATGGCTCTTGTAGTACAGGTATTAGACTTTTTTATTCTCTCCAACATTTCAATGAAAGAAAAATAATATGTGAAAATATTTTTGTGTTCATTATCGTTTGTTTACTAGTATATGCTGTGTAACAATTTTTGAGCTTGGGAATTAAGAGTTAGAGTACCAATATAAAATCAATAAAAAGAAATCCGGAACACAAATTAAACACTGAGTTAATTATTTTTTATACCTTTGAGCTTTGGTAAATTCAATATGAGCATTATCAAATTAGAATCCTTGTAGACCCAGTATACAAATTATTGCAACATAATGCAAACCAAAAATAATTTTTGTGTACCAGTATGCTATACAAGTATACTGTGCAACTGTGCAAGATAGAAGATGAGTTTCTTTTATCACTTCCTTTCCTTTTTCTTTGTATTTGTGCATACTAGAATTAATTATCAGAAGGACATTTTTGGAAACTACTAGAAAACATGCATATATATAAGAAGAAAATTACAAAATACTTCAGCAGCAAATTGATCTTAACAAATCATATATGAATTTAGATTAAATTGATTTCAACAACAAAACACTTTAGTAGCAATATATCAATTTGTATTAGAAAGCTTGAATAAACTAACAGAAATTACAATAATGAAGTAAATGAAAAGCTAGTAGAATTCTTCTTGTAGAAGCTTGAATAAACTTGTTGTGCACATCTTCTTCACTTCAGACTTTATGTTTTTCTTGCCCCTAGAAAATAGTTATGAATAGATTAACACACTTATATTTTTTAAATATTCAAAATATCTTAATTTATCAAGAAACAACAAATTAGAAAAAAAAACTGCATCAATAATTATGAAAATATTTTTAAAGTATCCATCATACTTAACTTTTAGCTTGTAACTGCCAGCCCGCCAGGTGATTCATCTATGTTGTATAGGAATGTGATAATAAAAATAAGTGATTAATCAAATCAAATACCTATAGATGTAAAGAATCCCACAATTGATCAGTTTGAAATTAACAGTTTGCAATTTATCACAAGCAAATAAATTTGCTTCTATCATTTTACTAATAAAGAGATAATAAAATGAACAATTCAGGTGGTGATTTGATTACTTACGAGGCAAAAGGATCGACGTTGTCTCTTTCCACGGTAAAAAGCTCATATACATTGTTACAATATAAAGAGAATATGAAATGAAAAATGTGGACAAGATAACAAAAGTTCCTGCTTCATGCATGTAAGTTGCAAAATTCTGAAAGTTCCTATGTGTGCTTCCTTTTTTCTAATGGTGATGGCATACTACTTTTTTCATCTATTAAGAACATATGGTAGACAAACTCTATATTACTTTAGAAATTACAATAAAGGAAGCAAATTAGTCTCTGAATCAATCAGCGAATGAAAATGATACAAAAGAAGTATTCAATGTAAATGAAAAATTAACCTACTTGATAAGTCATCAGCAGTCAGAAAATGACACAAAAAGACGGTCAAACGCCATATGCGAATTATGGAGGCCAAATCTCAGAGAGAACGAACAAGAACAATGAAAGTATTTACCGTGAAATAAATTTAAATAAGGACGCCAGAAGAGCAGACAAGCAAGAGAAAAGCAAGAGGCGAAGAGAGCAAATAAGAGCGCAAAAAAATAGAGAGACAGATCAACTTTTTTGGAAAGATTAATTTTGTCATTTATTATTTTAACTAGAGATTTAACTATGGTTAATTTCAAAATTAGTATGTAATGGTAAAAAGAAAAGACCTTTAAGAGTTTAGAGGCAGATTTGATACATTCAAGTGTTAAGGGGTATATAGAAAATTAGAGAAGTCTTTGAGGGTATATCAAAAATGAACCCAAAAAAAAATGTACCAGAATAATTCGAGTTACGAATCCGAACGGATAGGTTAGGTCCACATTTCACGTTGCTTCCACGCATCAGAATGGACTATTCTTTTGCCGCATGACCGAAGCATAAATATTAAAAAAATATGTAGAAAATAAAAATTATATAATACAAGACGCTACTAAGTCAGCAACTCAACATGTTCGATTTCTTTAAAAAAAATGTTATTGACTAAATTTTTTTGATAATCATCACCAAAAGTAATAGATCTTACATCTTATTATCAATAATTTTATTCATTTGATTTAAGTTCTCTTTTCTTATATTTTTCATCGGATAACTCTTGTGTCATGCTTCTCTCACATCGTCAATGCCGTAGACATGATCTCTTTATTTATGGATATTAAATTGTAGAATTTTAAATTAACAATGACTAACATTACATATAAGTTTTTTATTTTTAGTCTTACGTGTACAATATTTGAAATATTACAACAATTTACATATGATAATGTGTTGCATCTATTTTTATTATAAGTAAACTCTTTGTAGTCAAAAGTTTATTTAATCCAATCAATTTAAAAATTATTTTCAAAATCAATAAAAATTACATTTTAACGTTTGTATTACACCTGACCAATCAAATTCATGCTCAAGCAACTATCAAACCCGCATTTAATAGCATTAGATGTACTCCCATTGAGGCACTTAGCAGCCCTGATTTTTTAAGATCGCCATTAATTTATTTTTTTTCAAACGGGAAGTTGGTGTACGCGGCACTCATCTCACATTAGAGTTCACGTGAGAAGGTGAGAGTGGGAGGAGAGAGTCGCGGATCGAGAAACATCCAAAAATACCATAACCGCAAAACCCCATTCGACTAACTCCTCTCCAGTTCCCTGCGAACATAATTTGAGATTCGTGCTGAGGTTAGTTTCGGAATATAAGATCCGCACGATCTTCACCGAATCCTTCCAATAACCACTGCCTCATCTGGTAAAAAGTACCGAACGATGCCAGAAACTTCCTGAACTAGATCTATCAGGATTCTCTGTATTAACTTTCTCTATGGACTACTGTGTAATGTAATAAACCACCGTTTTTAATAACGTTTTACAAATAGTAATATAGAATTTGCCTCAGAAATGTCAAGTCGTAGAAAGCACGGCATCTCCGTTCGTCAACTTAATCCCTTTTTGCCGAGAAAATGAGAAGAAAATAAACAAGCGGAGACTTCGTCGTCTCAAAACCACCACCTCTTAATAGTTCTCTTTTCATTTCGATGCAAAAACCCTAGAAACGAATCGCGAAATATCATCAATTGCCATGGTGGAGCCAACCCTTATTGACGCATTCAATCCTTACTCGGATGCTGCGTCGTTCGATCCGTGTTTCCTCTCCGACGATCTCCCTCTTCCCGACGAATTCACCGATTTCAATCTCGACGTAGATTTCTCAATCGAAGAATTCCTCCGATCGCCAGAGCATTCGTTTAACGAATCCATCGCTGACGGATCTCCACACTCAATTGAACCAGCTAGAGCAGAATCTCCGGTCTCAGGCGGATCTTCGCATGAATCGGTCGTCACATCACGTGATGTGAAGCAAGAGGATGAGAATAAATCCAATTGGAGCTTGAAAAGAAAGACCCGAAGCGAAGAGACTACTGAGTCGGAGAACCCTAAGTGTGAGGATGATGATGAGAAGAAGCAGGCTCGATTGGTGCGAAACCGTGAGAGCGCACAACTTTCAAGGCAGAGGAAGAAGAAATATGTGGAGGAATTAGAGGAAAAGGTCAAATCGATGCACTCAGTGATTAACGATTTGAATTCCAGGATGTCCTATGTAATGGCAGAGAATGCTACTTTGAGGCAGCAACTAGGAGGTAATTTGGCTCAGCCCGGAGTGTACCCTCCACCCGGTATGCACTTCCCTTGGATACCTGGTTATGCATTGAGACCGCACGGTGCACACGTACCCGTTGTACCTATACCTAGGTTGAAACCTCAAACTCCAGCTCCAGCTAAGAAACCTAAGAAGAGTGAGAGCAAGAAAGCTAAGAAGGTAGCTAGTATTAGTATTTTGGGTTTGATCTTTGTCATGATGTTCTTTGGAGCAATTTTTCCAGCTTTTACCACCAAGTTAGGAGATGAAGGTACCAATTTTGGTAAAAAGGCTATTATTAATTCTCATAGTGGTTTAAACAGTAGTGAGGAGATTTTGTCGTGTGGGAAGAAATGTCACACAGGGGAGTCGGGTTTTGCTAATAATTCAAGTGAAACTCTTCCGGCAATGTTATATGTGCCAAGAAATGGAAAGCATGTGCAGATAAATGGAAATTTGATAATACAATCGGTCCTTGCAAGTGAACAAGCCATGGCTAACAAACGGGAGCCTGCCAAGGAAGTAGAAGAGGTAACTAGTTTGGCTGTGGCTGGTTATGTTGGTCCCCAATTGAATAATTATGGAGAGAATTCTAAGTCTTCTTTGCCTGATGGGCCGTTCCCTCAATGGTTCCGTGAAGGGATGGCAGGTAAATAGAGAGATCTTATTCTGTTCTTTTGGCTTAATTTGCAGTTATGCACTCTCACACACACATGTATATAACTCAATTTCACTTCTCACCATTATAAAACCAAGATAATTAAATTGTTTCCAGACCATGAATTATTCAAAAGTAACCTTCTTCAATGGTTTCTGAGTAGATTCCATTGCACTGCTACACTAGAATTGCTATTTTGTACCAGGAAATATAGTGTACCATGTTATGACTTTTTAGAAGATTATGTTAAACGTGGAACATTTTCTAATTTGAAGAAATTTTCATGGGGTCGGAATGAATTTTAGGCTGCAATATTAATTCTTGTTCGAGTAATTTAGCTTGAGGAGTTTGAACATAGTTTCAGGTTATATTATAAGCCCTTAGATGCTTAATTGAAGTATTTACATGTGATGATATGGGATGTAAGGAATCAATTATTTGTTAATAGAGTTTGCATTATTATAGTTTAAATCATATACCTTCCACACCATTTTTAAGCCAAATGGAAGGACACGATAACTAATGCTATAAGTTGCCCTACTTTGTTTCTGGTAGTTTATTCAACTCGTAATAACAAAGTGATTTATTTCAACAGGTCCAGTTCTGAGCTCTGGAATGTGCACTGAAGTCTTCCAATTTGATGTGTCTTCTAACATAAGTGGTGGCATTGTTCCTGCCACAACCATTGACAACATAACCAACTCAGTTATCAACTCAACTGAGAAAAACCTCCCGCCCTCTCGCCTCCCCAATAAAAAGAAATGGAGCAGGAGAGTCATGTACAACAATGCCATCCCTCTTCCCGGCAAAACACTAGACAATAACACCAACAATTTCAAGAATTCAGATGGCGATAATAAGAAACCTGCCTCCAGAATGGTGGTCTCAGTTTTAGCCGATCCAAGAGAAGTGGCTGGGGATAATGATAGCGTCTCGCCAAAATCTCTCTCCCGAGTTTTTGTTGTTGTGCTTTTGGATGGCATCAAGTATGTCACATACTCTTGTGTTCTGCCTTTGAAAAGTGCTGCACACCATTTGGTGAACTATTGATTGGGAGAGAAAAGAAAAGATCTTACATTTGGAGTTGCTTCTGGATTTTTGAGCGGAGTTCCTTCTCATATACTAACACCCCTCTTGTAGATATTTATGGCTGTGGCCATCGTTTTTTAAATGCTAGAGCTGTTGTTTATGTCATTTGTGTTAGACTGCTATTGTAATGGATTTGATATAGTTCTTAATTTGAAGAGGAACCTAATAACTTTAAATACAAGAGTTTATAGTGCTTTTTTTTAAAGGTTTATGGGCTGGTTCTTGTGGTATAGGTACAACTGGACTTCAAATGTTACGTTCAAAGTAATCACAAAAGTATTTCTGATATACAATAATCTGTGAGGATAAAAAATGACTATTGTCGATTCTAAATCGATATAAATTGTTATTTATGAGGATGTCACTGTTACGGCGGTTCTAACATTTGAAGTCAAATTTTTGATTCAAATCTATTAAATTCATCACTAACTACGGATGGTGCTTGACTTTTACTAAATAGAATCCGAACAACTCAAATATTTGAGTAAAAAATATTCAGATTCATTGTTTCAAATTGATTTCTTTTTACGGTTTCATCTATGCATCAAAATTATGCTTTGAAGGGTTGCACTCAATTATGATTGGACTTCAAATGTCAAATGTTTCCTTTTGCAGGTTCATAAATTCTCAATGCACTTTTGAGAGATATTACTAGGCCGATTGGTTTATAATAGATCAATAGTTTGTCAAAAGTTAGGTGTTAGGTGCTCGTTGGTCATGTTCCCTGTGTGCTTGCTGAGAATCGTTCTGCAATTGCTCCAAGAGAAGAGAACTGTGGTCGGCCGTTACATTCGGATAAACACATGGAACAGAAGAATATTGACAATACAGTTAGTTAACAACTACGTTGTTGACGACTAATGGCAATCGAAATAGTCAAATAGCCTTATCAAAGTAAAAAGTGAAGATTTTAGATTTCACAAAATTTTTTTTATAGGATTCATTTATGCAGGTCGTATATAAAATTTAGAGGGAATTTCATGTGTACCCTCAAAAACTTCAAAATTACGTATTCCCCTCTCTAAAGTTTGAAATTACATATTTTCTCTTCTAAACTTTAAAAACTCACAAATTTACCCATTTTATTGTATTTTATATTAAAACTCATTCTAAAATTTTATAATACCCATTTTACCTTTTATTAAAAACATATAAAGTCCATCAAACTCAAATTTAAATCTAAAGGGTTCCTCTAGCGTTCGATCTGCGTGCATCGCATTAAGATCTGTGCATAGTGCTTCAATATTCATGTTGATCTAGCATGCATGGATCATAAAGCAATATTGATTCGTGCGCACCGCATTAAGATCTGTGCAAGTCGCTTCAATATATGTGCGTATCCGCATCAAGATTCGTGCTGATCTTACTCGCGCATAGTGTGGAAAAAACGTGCCGTGACTAACACGCCGTGACTTTGGTCACGTGCCGTGCCGTGTCATGACCAAGTTAATTTTTCACGTGCCGTGCCGTGCCATGACCAAAATAATAAGGGGTGGTCACGGCACGCGAGTCACGCCGTGACTCGCGTGCCGTGACCAAGTCGTGCCGTGACTCGCGTGCCATGATCAAGTTGTGCCGTGACTAAATTGGTGCTCCTAGTCTCCTACCTTCTCCCGTTTCGTGCCGTGTTTCGTGTTGTGTCGTGCCGTGTTCCGTGTCGTGCCGTGCTGTGACGAAGGTAATTTCCGTGTCGTGTCTTCTTTGCTAACAATTGGTCACGGCACGGGACACGCGAAGCACGGCACGTATCTGACATCCGTGCCGTGCTGGAGCCGTGCCGTTCCATGACGGAACCGGCTCCGGCGTGCCATTTTTCCCACTCTACTCGTGCATATTTAAAAGCAGTTTGGACGGTAAAAAAACTATTCAAATTCAAATTTGAGTTTGATGGGCTTTATATGCTTTTAATAAATGATAAAATGGATATTTTATAAATTTAGAATGAGTTTTAATATAAAAGACAATAAAATGGGTAAATTTATGGGTATTTGATGTTTAAAGGGGGGAATATGTAATTTTAAATTTTAGAGGGGGAATATGTAATTTTGAAGTTTTTGAGGGGTATACGTGAAATTCCCACTAAAATTTAGTATGATTATATGAGTTATGTGTTGTTTGACATTTTTTTTATCATTAATTCTAATAAATAAATATAAGATATAAATGAAGTCAATACCTTATAGATAAGATAAGGATAAGCATTTATTAAAACAAATCATTTCCGTTGATGTGTACCACACTTGCCGACATTTATTGATTATGATTCAAGTAAAAATGATTTCCTAAGGTTGTCTTTGGACTTTGTCCTTAAAAATGTTTATTAACGTAAAACAATAATATTATATGAATTTGTCAATAAATTTTAAATATAGGGAATTTAAAAATAATCACAATAGTTTTTCATCAGTTTAAAGGTTTCATTACAAATGAGGCGCGTCAAACACTTTTAAGGGGGGAGAAAAAAAACTAAGAAAATGAGCTTTCCAATCAAGATAATTTTTTTTGAAAGAACCGATCAAGATAATTATAAAATTATTAAAAGAGAACAAGTAAAATATGAGGGCTGCTAACGAGCCGAGTTAGCTCGAGTTATGGATAACTCGAATTCAATTCGCAAGATAGTGAGTCGAGTTGACTCGAGTTGAGAATACTGAGCCGAGTTAGCTCGTTGACTCAAATTCAATTCGCAAATAACTCGAGTTGGTTCGTGACTCGTGAGTCAACTCGTTTAAGGTGTTGAAATGTTAAAATGTTAAAATATTAAACACTTGAACTGATAATTGTTGTTATATAATAATATAAGAAGTAAATATTGAAGTAACAAATAATTCACAACGAAATGATTAAATAAAATGAGTTGGATCAACTTGGATCAGTCACATCTAGTTAGAAAAATAAAATGAACTAAAAGTTATGGAAGAAATCATTAATTAAATGAGTCACGAGTTATAACGGTTGTCCTCTAGTCAATCTGATCGAACGACCTACGATTATTCCAATTCTCCTGTGCAGGACACATGTTGGCGCGACGTAAGTAGGCATGTAGTAAATCAAAGGTAGGCAAACGTTAGTAATCAATACAGGAATAATTAAATTTCATTTTTCAGGGGTAGGTAAAATGGTTGATAGTAAAGGGGATATTGAATGATGAAGAAGAGTTAACCGAACCATTTTTTAGTATAGATTTTCATGTCACTATCTGATTGCAACAAATCTTATTCGCTGTTAATAATTTTCATAAAATTTTGACGGGCAGTTTCTATGATATTAAGCATAGTGACAAGATACACGAATTATATCTGAATTATACCTGTTTAATTTTTTTTTGGGTGATGCCGAACTGAACGTCGAATTATTCGGTTGACCGAGCTTTGACTGAATTAAATCCGAATAATTTCCGAATTTTACGAATTATTCACGATTTTTTTCTGATTTTTTCTAAGAATATATATATATATTTTTTTGCTTCCTTGGATGACTGAAATTTCTGATCCGGATAATTCCAAATCATTCCCGAATTATACTCAAATTATTTTCGAATCACTAATTTTTGATTTTACTGAACCGAATCCAAATAATTCATTTGTCACTGTGATATGATATTAGACAGGAGCCTCCTCCAACTCGCCGCAAGTCGTGGAGATCTCTATCCGCCACATAAGAACAGCATAACATCGGATAAGAAATCGCTTACCCGTGCACAATGGGCTAAGATTTTCGTATCCTCCGGCCCATTTAGACCTCCGACAGCGAGAGTCTGCTATCTTATATCGTTCGTGTGAACTTCAGTCTATCCATTGCTGCTGCTCCTCAGCTCCTCCAATGACGATATGTACACTCAGCTTCCTTCCTCTCCATTTCTCTCCTACCATCTCCAACCGTAGAATCGTCCTATATAATGCTTCCTTCGCTCCTCGCAAAGCACCAGTTACCAGATGTGCTAGGCGGACCGGTAAGCGGAGGTATCCATCAGAGAAGAGGAAGCTCCAGGAGACAAAGAAGAACCTCCTAACGACAGAGATATGGAATCGGGAGGAGGGGTACTGGAGGATTTCTAAGCTCTGCGTACCGGCTCACAAGGACCCTGGCAAGGACTTCGTCGGTTTTTCACTTCCCCTGCTCGAAGCCATTGCTAAAGTTCTCGAATTCCCCGTAAGCTATATTCATTAATCAAATGGAGTTTTGAAATAAACCCAGAGTTTTACAATATTTGCGAAGGATGACCGGCACTTAATATTTTGCGATGAACATTAAACATTTTTTTGGGGCTATTTGCAAATGCACCAGACCTTTTAAAGCAAAACTAGTTTAGTTTAGAAACTGACTATATTGACCCTAATTTTGTCGTCTCAGACCTATCCAAATTTTATATACCCAGAGCATAGAAGTTTGGAACCCAACATATGAATATTCTTTGCACAGTTTCAGCTTGATTATTTTGATTGGGGAAAATGCAGGATATATTACAAGTAGAGCTGAAATTGTCCCATTTAATTGAATATATCTTTCTATCAAATTAGTTTAAAGGTGTTGCAAATAAAATTTAGTGGCAGGATATTAATCCCCTAGTGCAGCACACTCTAACCTGCCTTGTTTCTTTGAAAGAAGTAAATTATTGGGTGTTATGTGCAAATGTTTGGCATAATTTTGAGAAAGCTTTGAGTTAGTTATTGCATTGAATGAAATTTAATTATGAGGGACTTATGTTGATTCAGGTTCCTGCGATGCTTCCTGAAGAAGCCTTCACAATTTTGAGGAAATCCTTTGATGCAAGAAAGGTACAGTGAAACAATAGATAAAGCCTATTTCAGAATACATGTGCTACATACAGTCCAAACTGCAAAGTGTGAATTTGTAGATGGCATATTTAGGTAGGGAAAATGATCAAATAGCATTGTTATGGAATTGTTCAAGGTTCATTGCTTTTGGTTTATTTTGTCTCGATATAATTAGCCTCAATTATCTTCATTAAGTATTTTGACCAAAGGGACGCGCACATGAGAAAAAATTAGGATCAATTGGTTTATTAATCAAAATACTCCTCAGTTGATTAAATTCTAAACATAATTAATGAGCTAAAGTTCTGAAACATTGGAGGTATAAGTCAAAAGTTTCTGCAAAACTTCATGCATAGTTTGTGCTGATAATCTGCAACTTTTACATTGGTTACTTTCAACTAACTATTAATCAGGTATTGAAGGAATCAGCATTTGTTTACACTGTAGACATGGATGTAAAGAAGCTTTTGCACCTCGAACCTCGAACCTGGGACTTCATCTCCCGCTTAGAACCAAAACTTGGCTTAATTGAATACATGCAGGACCCAAAAGCTCCCACTGATTTACTTAACATGCTAGACAAAGGCAAGATCAAGGTTGATGGGTCTAACCCATCTAATGGGTCTGCCCGATATGAAAAGAGGCCGAGAGTCGCAATTGTAGGAAGTGGACCATCAGGCCTATTTGCTGCTCTTGTTTTAGCCGAGGTTGGTGCTGATGTCACTTTAATTGAAAGGGGTCAACCAGTTGAACAAAGAGGTCGTGATATTGGTGCTTTAGTAGTCAGAAGAGTTCTTTCATCTGAGAGTAATTTCTGTTTTGGAGAGGTATGTTCTCCTTATCTTTTTTACAAAATAAATGCTGAAAAGCCGTCAATAAGTAGTTGAAAAAACCCCAGGTTATCAAGATATTACATTGAAACCCCACTTCTTTTTTTTTGGTAATTTTAATAAGAAAAGAAAACAAGACTGCCCGTCAAATTGTTTTGTGCTAATAATGAGATACAAAGTAATAAAGGACAACAATGAATATATCTAAAATATTCTATCCATATTCCACTAACACAGTAAAGAAAATGGACTTAAATTGTCATGTGCCAGAAGTTACAATAATGCATCATTGCATTTTTAGCTAAGGACATAACTTACATTGTCATTTATTAAAAGTTTTGAATAGTGAATTTTTGGATCTTTAGAGAGGGGCATAGTTATTTCCAGAAGAATTTGATTCTTTATTATCTCATAGTTAACACATAATTGAAGTGTAATACTAACTATAGAGTCTAGACTCTAGAGACCTTTCTTTGGACTTTGATACTGATGCATTTCGTACTTGATAAATAAATGCTTATAAACCTTCTCTTATTTCTATTTCTATTGTTTGTTTGTTGTAATTAAAAGCCTCTTAACCAAACCAGGGTGGTGCAGGTACGTGGAGTGATGGCAAGCTCGTGACAAGAATTGGAAGAAATAGTGATAGTGTCCAAGCTGTAAGGCCTTTCTATTATATGCTGCTTTCCTTTCTTCCTATGATATTTGTAAATCTTTTTGGTTCTTTTCCTAATAATACATTGAATATTAGGGTAGTTTGATTAAAAAGGTAAATTCAGGGCTCCGTTTACAGTTGCGTCCCTAACTCTAGCATTCTTCTCTCTTCCACAATCTCACACTGTAGTTATTTGAGGTAATTTGGGGTAAAATTAGGGTTAACCTTCTCTCATGGAGAGGTCCCTCTTTTATATTAATGCACTCTTACAAATAGGTCCTTAAAACATTAACTAATTAACTCAATATATAAATAACTCAAGACACACATTAGCTTGTGCCCCTAGTCTATCCAAACTATTTAAATTATGTTCCTTCGTAAAAAAAAAATTAGGATCAACAATGTCAGGTTTTTGCGGACTTCACTTTAGTTTTGACTCTTTTGAACAGTATGGAACTATTTGCAAATGATAAAATTGCTGGCTTTATTATTTCCAAAGTCAGTAAATTATTGGTTAATTTTCACAAAAGAAGGGGTTCAATTGATAAATACATGCTTGCTCCTTATATTGGTGTTGTAATTGCAGGTTTTAAGAACATTAGTTCAATTTGGAGCCCCACCAAACATTCTAGTGGATGGTAAACCTCACCTCGGAACAGATAAGCTTGTTCCACTGCTCCGAAATTTTCGGCATTATTTACTAGACTTGGGTGTAAGTTTCCATTGTTGGAAATTCTGTATGTAAATGCAATATTCTTTCCATCATTATTTCTTTTCGTACTTGATTCCTTTTCTCTCAAATACTTGATGTATCTAGGTTGACATAAAGTTCAACACAAGATTAGATGACCTTGTAGTTGAAAACAATCAAGTTAAAGGTGTTGTGGTCTCTAATTCCAAAAATGAGCCGGGTCGCAGTTCTGATCAAGAGAAATTATTGTTTGATGCTGTTGTACTAGCTGTTGGCCACTCAGCTCGGGATGTATATAACATGCTACTTCAACATAATATTGAGATGGTTCCGAAAAATTTTGCGGTAGTGTACTGCATATGTGTGTTTATTTAAGTCAAATAGTTTCAAACAATAAGAAGATGTCTTATTATATGCTTCTATCAAGAAAATAATTGGTATTCATAATGCAGGTTGGGTTGAGAATTGAACACCCGCAAGAACTGATAAACAGTATTCAAGTAAGTACCTAAGGATCAGGGTTCTTTTTTAGCAAAAAAAACTAGTACTATTGCAGAAATCATCTTTGATTATTGGTAATTGCAAATGAAAAGAAAAACTGAAACTAACTGATTAAGAGGAGTGGATCATTTTTATTGGTCTCTATATTAGGCATACCACATATATTATATATAGGTTCTAGGGGTATGTTGCGGTTATTGAATTGAGCGCGTAAGTGGGCGTTTCTTTATCTTTCCTAGGTTCATTTATATTGTAATGAATGTTTCTAGCAATGATAGCCATTATTTGTTTATTCTTTTTTTTTCTTTTTTTTTTTTTTTTTAAGATCCCTATCACTCCTCCCTCAACTTTATTTTATTCAGAAATAACAATTCTAATACGACTTTATATCTAACTGTACTTTTGTAGTACTCTGAATTGGCTAGTGAAGTACAAAGGGGGCGTGGTAGAATACCGGTTGCTGATTACAAAGTTGCAAAAAATGTTGGCAGTGATGAGACAGGAACAGAAAACCGAAGCTGTTACTCATTTTGCATGTGTCCTGGCGGTCAGGTATGACTCACCAGTCCTTTTTTATATTGCAAAAAAATCCTCTTAAGTCTTTGTAATGAGACTGTTATTGTGAGATCTAACATGATACTGCTTGGTTGCATTTAGGGGTCAGCATGTGGCTGAAAGTACACATCCAATTTAAGTCTCAGTTGTAATTAATATTACTCTAGCGAGAAAATATAACAAAATAATATCTTTTTTAATTACTGAACCTGCTTTTACTCATCTCATTTCTTCCGAGATCAACCAGAAAACAATGTTTACTGTTGGCACTTATAGCCCATATCACATATTAGAAAAAAAATAAAAAATAAAAACTAATAGAAGGAAGGATGCTAATATATTAAAAACAAGACAATATATCACTGTGTTCTTATAATTGCATTTCTGTGTAATAATAACTGAAATTTATTCATCCTTTCAACCAATGAGGATTTCAGTCAAGTTTTGGTTTAAACTTTGCTTGCATTTTGCTTCATGCTAACTAACAATTACATGGGTGTTTTACAAACTATTTAAATTGAGTTGAAGAAAAAGCACTGAATAAAAAATAGAGGTGGAAGGACCAGTAAAACAATATTTTAATCTTTAAATGCGAAATAAATAACTCCCATTGCTGCCAGGTTGTGTTAACGAGTACAAATCCATTGGAACTTTGCATCAATGGCATGTCATTCTCTCGTCGAGCATCAAATTGGGCTAACTCAGCTTTAGTTGTCACTGTTTCTTCTGATGAGCTCGACTCATTTAGATCCTATGGCCCCCTTGCTGGTGTTGAATTCCAGGTAGTTTATATTTTATTTACTTACAAGCAACAAGATATTTTTAACTGAACTGTTTGCCTGCTACAACCAATATTTTTTATCGTTTGCAAATTACACACCCCTTTTGAAACTAATTTAAAGAAAAAGATCGCCAAATTTTACCTAATACTTGCATATTATCTCAGTGAATCTGATTTGTATGTAGTTCTTATTAAGTTGGAACCCAATATTCAAATTCTTATTGCTTGATTTTGGTTAAATTTCATCTAAAGAAAAGATATCAGAGATAGTATGAGAAATGTTGGGTGTTGTTTGCAATGACCTTAAAAATTTTTGTTATCACTTCTGGAAATAAAAATATGTTTGAATTTGGATTACTCTTGCCACCTTTGAAATACAGGTTATTATTATGAAGGTACTGGTTAGTATGGACTGCATACCTGTTGGTACCGAATCAGTCAAGTCTTCTATTGATATTGTCTGTACCATACCTGTCTGTATGTTATTTGTTTATAATTTTCCTTTTGTTATTGAATTTAGAGAGAGTTTGAGAAAAGGGCAGCTGAAATGGGGGGAGGAAATTTTGTTGTCCCGGCACAACGTGTAACTGATTTCCTTGCTGAGACATTGTCAGGTATGATCATTCTTTTTCTTTTCAAAATCGTTTCACTTCGGTTTGAGAATTGTCATATTGACTTCACCTTTTTACTTTTGGATGAAATACTTTCCACATATCAGTTACGTCCCTACCAGCATCAAGTTACAGGTTGGGGGTGAAAGCATCCAGACTACACGATTTGTTTCCAGCTCATATAACAAAAGCTTTACAGTGTTCCATAGAAATGTTTGACAAAGAGGTACCTAAAACATAAGCACTCTTTTTTTTGTTAGAGCAATTTGTCTTGCACTTCTACCAAATGCTTGTAAAATTTTCTCTGAATATCCAAGATTTGGAATATGATGTCCTGTGATTAATAATTTTATAATTTCAGCTTCCAGGCTATATAACAAAGGATGCACTGCTCCATGGTGTAGAGGTAAAATTTTAAAATCTTAAATAACTAACAGAAGTTGATCGATCTTGAAGTACTAATTAAATTTACTTGCATTTCTGCGAGGTCTAATATAATAAAAAGAGAAATAGCATGTCTATGCATTTATAAGTATCAAGATAAAATGATAAACAACAAACAGTTTCTTTACAGTGATTCTCTTCTCCTTATCTGATTGAGTTCTGTTACTTGTACAGACAAGGACGAGTTCTCCCGTGCAAATTTCACGCCAGGCCGACACCTGCGAAAGCAAGTCTCTAAAAGGGCTGTATCCAATTGGAGAAGGTGCGGGCTATGCTGGTGGTATTGTAAGTGCGGCCGTAGATGGTATGTTTTGCGGTTTTGCTTTAGCGAAACAACTCTCTCTCTATGGAGGAGATTTAGAGGTGGTTCTTGGTAAATCACAAAAACAAACAGGCTTTGTCAAGTATTAATATTAGCAACGACTCTTGACCGAGATAGGAGACATTTGATTTTATTTGTAGGAAATCTAGAAAATTTTGGATAACATATGGCATTTCATTTGTGCATGCGAACTTGCCACAGCACCTCCCTATTACAGGAAGCTTTCTGATTACATTTGCTTCGATGAATAATAACTAAAAAAAATTCAACAGTTGAGGCTTCTTTTGGAGAATTTCGAACACCTAGTGATATATTTTGGTGGAAATTTCAACCCGTCTCCCTGGTGACAGTTGCAAAGCCCTTATTTTTTGGATCCTGCTACACACACACACCCCCCCCCCCCCCCCCCCCCCCCCCCCCCCCCCCCCCATGCATACATACATATAAATTGCAGATTATACTTGCACAATATTGGTTTTTTTTTTTTTTTTTTTTTTTTTTTTTTTTTTTTTTGGGGGGGGGGGGTGTTGAACTATATATAAATAAATTCCAGAAATATAATTTCACAGCTCACAATGAACACTTGATCATGTTTCATTTAACAATAATTTAATTTAACACCCCCCCCCCCCCCCCCCCCCCCCCCCCCCCCAAAGTGTTGCATGGTGCACTTGCACAAGATGGGTCTGAGAAGAAAAAACTTGATTACTGATAAAGGAGCTTGTACTGATAAGTCTTATATGATTGATTGAATTTTAGGATAATAAAAAATAATAGTAAGAGTGCGGTATGATTTGGAAACTGCATAATTTTTCTTAATAGAAGCTTTTGTTGGTTAGTGATAAAAGGTAAGACATTAACTGGTAGCATGGTCCCATTTGACTAATCACAATAATTATAGAGGGATACTAGCATTCAAATTGCATATTATTCTGTAAAAACATTCAAAGGGCATATTACAATAATTATAGAGGGATATCTATTAACAATAATACTAGAGCGCACCATATCATTCTGTAAAACGTTCAAAGTACATATTACACAAAATTTGTTTTGTATCAGTTTATAGCTTGACAGAAATTTATATGAATTGAGTGACACTTGAATTTGCGCTTGGTATGAATAGAGATGACATGTAGCATGCTCTGGTCTGAGGACAAAATGCCCCCGGATAAAAATCCATTTTCATAATTTTATAGTACATAATGATTCAATCACCGAAATATGACAATGACATGCTATTTTGTAAGAAGACTGATGTTAGAAAGAAATGTGATGAGGTTACAATATTACATTGTGTACTCCGGTATTTCTGGTCTAAGGGCATTTCAACTAAAAAAAAAAAAAATGCTTTAGATCTGTGAGATCTACAGCTAGTTGTATTATTATATTTTTGGATAAGCAATTTCGGAGTAAGCTGTATGAAAATGATGCGTGAGACATTGTCAGATGCTTTTGACTATATATCACTCACGTGATATTAGATATTAGTTTAGGTCTTTTATATCGGCCCGGTACCAAAAATGCAGGCCATGAGTTTTGTTTTGGCTGTTTGCAGCTATGAGGTGACAAGGAGGAAGAACTGTCTGAAATTGTTTTGTATTTAGCATTTATTGTGTTACTGTGGGTGGTTGTAATATTCTTTGGTACATTGTTGCTTGGAAAAGTAAGTCACGGATTAACAATCAATTTTTGTTAGTGGCAACTAGGGCTACAAACGAATTGAATCAAACTGAATCGAACTTATTTTATTTTGAGTTTGATTTGAATTAATTTTGAACTAAGTTTGATTTGAATAATTTCGAATTGAATTTTTTATGAACCCAATTTCGAATATTTTATGAATTTTTTTACGACAAGGAAGAGTGATCGTAGTCGCCGAAAGCGAGAGGTGAAACTCGTCTAGGGTTTTAGAACTAAAAACGAGGGTTACGAGTAATGACTTATGGCTGAAAGGCCTTATGTTTTAACTTTTAAGTTATCAGTAAACATAAATCATCAGCGAAAATCAACGGTTCACGTTACTTTGAATTTCGAACTAGAATAGTTCGCGAACCAAGTTCAGTTTGAATTTAGTTTGAATTAATTTCGAACTATTTCGAATCGAATTTTTTACAAACTTTTTTGAATCGAATCACGAATTACGATTTTTGTGTGCAGCCCTAGTGGCAACGGACAATGTTTAGATAATTGAATGATTTGATCTCTGACCTTAATTTCATATATAAGCAATTACAAGAGCTGAAAGCTGATTATTTCAAGTGGAGCATGCACGAAAGAGTCATGTGCTTTCTTTTATTTTATTCCCTGGCACTAGGTTGGAAGTTTTTTTTTTTTTTTGGATGTTATTTTATGTCCGAAAGTTGTATGTTCAGTGTTCGCATTAAAAATAATTTGAAGTCCTACAAAAAGCTAAGATCCTCGTGTGTACTCATTCTTTTGATTGTTTATAAAGTTGTGAAGTCACAATTCTATTAATATATAGAAAGGGTACTGATACAATAAGTTGATCAAAGCGAAGCTCCACTACTAAAATAAGTTCTCCACCGAAAGCTCAAGTTTGTAACTTATTGTTGAATTTAGTTTGTAATGGATAACTAACGGGTTTTTTGGTTACCCTTACCCGATATGCTAACTACTTTTTTAACCCGCACTCATACCCATTAAGTTAAAAAAAAAAAAAAATTCTTATCCATGCTCGTCTTATTAAATTAGATACAAATATAGTACATGGTTGGAAATGATATCTTTGACAACCCTATGTTTCCTCAACATGTCAGGTCAGGTTCATTATTTGATAGTTTAATCTTTAGCTTGATCAGGATATGTTATCACTAGTTTCTAGGGGTGTCAATGATACTCTTTTAACCGTTTACCTAATCCATATCATATTTGATAAGTTGAGTATGGACAAGTTTTTTTTTTTTTTTCATTAATTTATTGGGTATGGGTATGGGTATGGGTATGGGTATGGGTATGGGTATGGATAAATATTTGTTTTTGTTAGCTAAATGGGTAAGAGTACGGATAAATGCTACTTCGTATCCATTATCCTATAGTGTAATTATATAAAGGGATCGACTAACTATCCCCCAGTCAATTTTTTTCATTCATCCCCCAGTCAATAATTACTTGTGGAGACCGTTAACTAACTGAACTTCATTAATTACTTGGGGGACCACCTAATATTTGATAGATTTTACAATTGACGCGTGCAAATATGTATACATATGCACGCAAATGTTAATATATAATATATCAAGTATTCATACCTAAGATACCAAGTATTTTGAAAAAAAAACTGGACACATCACACACACATCTTTTACACGTTTTTAGAGTTTTTTTTTTCTCTGTTCAATCTTGTCAATATTTCTAACAATTTCTGAGAAAATTTCCAAGTCTTAAACCATGGATGTCTTCTACATAATTTTCTCTTTCAAATGAGATCCATGATGACATACTTTCGAGTTATCCCTCGTGCAAGTATTCATACCTCCTCATGCAAGTATTCATCTACCATAGTGAATACCGAGTCATGTAAGTATTTATATCTCGTCGAGCAAGTATTAATACCTCATCGTGCAAGTATTCATACATCGTAATGCAAGTGTAAATAATTCATGTCTGAAGTGTCTGTACCTAACATATTTTATCAATTTTTTCCGTATGACACTAGATGACGTCCGAAAATATTAATAGTAAGTATTGCAAGTATTTATACATCGTCATGAAAGTATAAATAGTTCATATATCAAGTGTTAGTAACCAACATAATCTATGGAATTTTTATTTTTATTTCCATATGGCACTGGATGGTGTATGAAAATATTAATTTAAAGTATTGCAAGTATTCATACCTCATCATGCAAATGTTAATAGTTTATATATCAAGTATTTTATTTAAAAGATTATATCAATAGTTTTTTTTTTCTTATGGCATCAAATGACGTTTGAAAGTACTAATATCAAATATGCAAGTATTCATATATATCTCATCATGTAAGTGTAAATAATTAATGTATCAAGTATATGTATCTAACAAATTCTATTAATTATTTTTCTCATATGGCACTGGATGATATATGAAAGTACTAATATAAAATATTGCAAGTATTCATACATCGTCATGCAAGTGTGAATAGTTCATGTATCATGTGTTTGTATCTAGCTAATTCTATAAAAAAAAATTCATATGACACTGGATGATTTTTGAAAGTATTAATATCAAGTATTGCAAGTATTCATTGTCACCATCCAAGTATGAATAGTTCGTGTATCAAATGTTCGTATCTAACATATCATCTATCTTTTTTTCTTTTCCTTGGGGCACTAGATGACATTTGAAAATATATTAATATCAAATTACTCAGTTTGGTGCTTGATTGTATTAATATGTAATATAACAAGTATTTATACCATATTGAGCAAATATTAATATATCGTAATGCAAGTATTCATATCTAAGATATTTAAATTAAGTGCAAAATGTTAAGCTTTGAAATACTTAACATATGGATTTTATAATTTCAAACATGAAAGCAAAATCTAGAGTTAAATTAAGTGTAGAATCTAGTAACACATCTGGTCACGAATAACTTCATTATACAAATTATAAATGTAATCACAATTGCAAGTACATCTTAGAAATTCACTACCAGTTATTGTCATACTGCTTTCACATGTCACTAAATCTCCAATCCTCTCTCTTACCCCATTCCCAATTTTGTCCTTTGAAGTAATTATGAGTTAACCTTATGCTCCAATCCTAAGTTAATACAATAGCAATGGTTGATATCACTACATTGCTTTTGCTATTAGAAGCACATAGATCACGGTCCAGTACAGATCAATTAACTATTAACTACAAAGCAAGAATAAATTAGTAAATTTCTTGTTACATAATAGCAAATCATGAAATATATAGGTGTTAAATTTAGATCGCTTTACATATACTCAATTATTGGATTGGAGAAGACCAAGGAGTAAGAATAAGATATCGACATTGAAGAACAAAAGGATATTTACAATAAGTAGAAGGTTATCATAACAAAATGACTAGATTTTTGAGCTGGGAAAGGAAGAACGGTAGAGAAAAGAGAGCTGGGAAAGGAAGAAAAGGTGAGGAGAGGAGCATGATCGCCTCAGTCAAGCACTCCAAACTACGGAGATCAGGCTGTGTCGGAGTTCGTCCAAATCGAAAAGGGTGAGGAGAGGAGCATGATGGCTTCAGTCAAGCACTCTGAACTACAGAAATTAGGCCGTGCCGGAGTCTGTCCAGATCGAAAAGGGTGAGGAGAGGAGCATAATCGCCTCATTCAAGCAATCTGAACTACAGAGATCATGTCGTGCCGGAGTCCGTCCAATCGGAAAGGGTGAGGAGAGGAGCATGATCGCCTCAGTCAAGTGCTCCGAACGACAGAGGGCCGGCTGCGTTAGAGCCCGTCCATACCAGAAAGGATGAAGAAGAGAAGGAATTTGAGACAAGGTGGTGATCGGAAATAGAAGATGATATATATTTTTGTCTTTTGTCTGCTTGATTGCTTCTAAGAGGAGAGGAGAGGAGAGGAGAGGAGAGAGATTTATTTTAGTTATTTTTGAAAAAAATATTAGACTTTGACAGTTAGAGAGTTATTCAGTTGAAGATTAGAGATCGGGGGACAAACAGTGAAAATAGATTTGGGTAAAATAATATTTTTTCCTTGTATAAAATATAATAACATAATAATGATTGAGCAATAATTAATGATTACTTTTGTTATTTAGTGTATTATTTTTGTTGTAAAAAAAATATTAAACATATTATTTTTATTCGCATATCTTGTTCTTTAATTGAATAATTAAATTTATCAGAAAATATATTTTTGTTTTTGAATTCTCTTGTTTTATAAATATTTTTATTTTTTATTAGTAATGTTATTGTATATGTGCGAAATAAATAAGTTTTAATGTTCTATTTGTAAAATATAATAAAACTAAGAATCAGTCTTTGGTCTGGTGGTAAAGACACATGGTCTTTATGTGAGAAGTCATGGGTTCGAAACCCGGATAGAGAAAATTCTTTGTTGTAATAACAAAAGTATTAAATAGTTGGGTGACTTGACCTCCAACCTTTACTAAAAAAAATATATAATAAAATTAATTTTTATACTAGTATTATTTGTTATTCACCCGCTACTATTTCGTTACCCGATAATATATCGGGTAAAGATTGAGTAAAGTAAGATCAATTCTGTATCGTACCCACTGACACCCCTACTGGTTTCAAAGGATATTTGAAAAGGCCGGTTGGCTATAATCGCATCCTTTAATCATATGATGATTCAAAGATTTTAGACCAATATGAAATTATAAGAAAGTTCGGATGGAGTGGTGATATTTTTTTATTTTTATTTTTGTACAGATTCACATTTTAAAATATTTCTGTAATGTGGACAATTCTCACCGTAAAGAGCAAAGTAAGAGACCTAAAACTGATATGTGATATCAAATCCTTAATTTTGCTTCTCACCTTCTAATACTTGTGCTCAAAATATAAATTTGTTAAATCTGAGTTGGTAATTATTCACCTAATGAAATTTTGAGATCTCGTTACTCTGGTTTTTTTATTTTACATATTAAAAATCATTTATTTATGATTCAGTTTGTTAGTGTTTGGATCGAGTCATGTATAATCAAGAGCACAAGATAACTATGTATTCTCAATATACGATTACATTAACTGTTTTTTTTTATTTTTGGGAAAAAGGCTAAAAGCCCATTATTATTACTATCAAGTATCAACTGTCAATTACATAACTATGTAACCAACCGTGCAGCTTCTGACGCGGTTCTAAAAAAAGAATCATTACATCTTGGTCTAAAAAGAAAACATAAACAGAAAACCAGAAAGAAAAATTAACCCAACTAATAAAACCCTGAGACACATCACTCCGATTACATTACAGTTAGAATTAGTAATTTAATTTTTATGTGAGGAGGCACTTCCTTTGAAAGTAAGATTTCTTTCTAAAATTATGCATATAATTTTTCAGCTTTTGTACAGAATATTTAATTTGATGCTTGTTCGCTAGCTCTCGATGATAAAAGTTATAAAATAATTTTACATTATAATCATGGATACATGGATTGATGCCACAGAAACTAATTAGTTTTCCCTAAAATACAAGGCCTGCGCCATCTTATCAAATGCGCGTAGTAATTGTTTACCTTTCATTATAATTGTGCATAAAAGTGATGTTATTGCAGCAATTAATTAAGTGCCCAGTTAACTTGAAGCTAAAATTATAAGTTATTTATTGAGGGTAAAAATATAATTAAGAAAAAAAATCCTCCTCTATCCATAATATAGTATTTTTAAGCACTGAAAATAACACTCCCCAGTCCCCAAAGACCTATTTTAAACACTCGTTAATATTTCTATCTTTGTTTGGTATATAAATCCCTTAGTCATATCCCAAATATTATAAGTGATCTCCAATTTATTTTCTTCATGATTACGAGATAAACGGCACATAACATATTCTATCTAGTCGATCAAGTATATCCACAAATTCAACATTTCATAGCAACCCAAAAATAAATCACCGTTACGACAAAATAAAATCAAAGCATTGATATCGCAGTCTCACCTCCCCAGTTAACGCCATAAATGCAAATAAATGTGATCCAAAAAAAGGATCTTGTCTGCAAAAGGTGTCATGCTCTTTAAATATTTTGGCCTACCCACCACTCGCCAGTTGATGTCATCTCAAACGCCATCAATTTTGTATCTGCTACCTTTACAATCATTGGATCTGCACCACGAGCATTTGTTTCCCTAAATATAATTTTGTTGCTAATGTTAATTTCACCATCTCTTGAACCATCAACCAAATGGCATTTTCTCAGACACACGTACGTAACAGATAATGAGAGAATTGATGGATAAATGCTTTAGTTTGGCATTTGGACAGCTTGTCCTGCTAGACAGGTGTTATTTTGCACTATTGCTAGAACACAAAAGTGGTGGCCGATATGTAGATGAGAATCCCAGTTTGAGTACATCTGATCTGACATGATAAATTTGGAAAATCATCTTTTTCCTGTAAGATTTGCTTTTAGATTTTGACTGAGACGTGTTTTTTTTTTTTTTTTTTTTTTGAAAAATAGTGATATTTACCACTAATTTTATTGAAATAAAAAATCATAGCATATTTGATCCAGTACCTAAAATTGATACTAAAATCAAATATGACAAATCTTTACAGCTGTTCAAAACATAAGCAGAAACAATAGAAAAAAACCAAAACATCATACCATTTTTCACAACACATTAAAGCAACAATTCTAAGAAGACACAAAAACATCATGACATGCATAAAAACAAAGTACTACAAATCTAATAAGTCTTTATTCTCTTTCTCGTTGCTATACATTGGATATGGAGGTTGACATCCCAAGAACTCTGCACCAGGTGATCCAAAGCTTGAGTCGTATCTGGGCTTCTTTCCTCTTCCAGCAGAAGAAGATCTGAGAGATTCTTAACATCAAAAACATTATAAAATTTAATTTAGAGAATGAATCATCATTTCTAGATTTACATCAAAATTGAATCAAAGGTATAATCTTAGCACCAATAAACATATACTCTTTTATGTTTAGCATCTTTGGATCCTTTTATTTTTAGCAAACAACGTCTCTTTTCAACAAAATTCTGAAACTCATTCTTTATTTTTAGGAGATTTTGTAACAAAGAAAACTTATATTATAGTTGATATATATGCATGCAATAATAATTTAATTAATATATATATTTAGTCAGGCAATGATATTTGTGTTGGAAAAATAATATAAAGATTTAACATTATAAATTTTAACAACTGAGAATATAGATATTATCACAAAAAAGTTTGAACACTAGACTTTACAAGTATAAACATCTAGTACGGTATAGGTATAAACTCCTAAAAGTACGTATATGTATTAACAATTAGCAGTATATCAATTTTAAGCGCATTTTTTTTAATACGTATGGAAGATCACTATTTGTTACTGCTAATATATTTAAGGGGCTACTATTTTAAACACAATTTTTCTAATTTTCAATACAAAAAGAAATTTTCTTTGATTAATTATATCAATATTGACCTTAATTAATTCTCTCTAATTTTTCCTTTTTTCGTGTATAAGTCTCAATCTATGTCAATGGGATTACTTCAGTGAAGTTAACAACGAATCACAAATATTATTATTTGGAACTTTTTGTTGTTGCTATAACTAACAACTTCTAAAATAAATTGTTGCGTCACTTACTTAATTATGGATTAAATAGTCCCCAACTCGATTTATTCTTATAATTAACAATATGAGCAATGATTTCAACCAATTGAAAGCTAATCGTCCTTTCATTATTACATAGCATTTAAATCAAACGATCTCCATTAAAGATAACATGATATCTCTCTCACACACTAAAGATTAAGTATTAAATATCAACGAATTAAAGCCATAAAATTGAAAGAGAAAAGGATAAGAGGGTGAAGTGTGTGCTATGATCTTAATTATATTATAAAAAAAAAATTCATGTATCCCTTAAAAATCTCGAAGTTACGTATTCTCCCTTTAAAATTAATAATATCATATTTACCCTTATAAATATCAAGAAATCAGATATTCACCCAATTAATTGACGTTTCAATTAAAACTCACGATGTTAAAATTATAAAGTATATACCCATTTTACCTTCTATTTAAAAATAAATAAAAATATGTAACATGTTTAAAAGAAATATTTAGTTTTCTAATTGATCGGTTTTGATAGTAAATGATTCATTTTCTTACTTGTGACACACATGCATATGCTTAAATGTCACTGTAGATGTGTCACAAGTAAAGCAATGAATCATTTGTCCTTAGAAACTGATCACATAGAAGACATAACGTTTTAGTACACATAAAATAAATTTTATTTTATATAAAGGATAAAATGAAAATAGGTACTTTATAAATTTAAAATGAGTTATAATAGAAATGTCAACATATTGGGTAAATTTGTGAGTTTTAAAATTTAGAAGAATAAATTTGACATTTATGAATTTTAGAGGGTGAAATACGTAACTTTAAGATTTTTTAGGGGTATACATGAAATCCCCCCTTAAAAAAAAATATAATCCGTATGTCTTAATATCCTAAAGGACATGTCTTCACTTGTATGAAGATGAAAAAAAAAATTTGATAAGCTATAAAAGGATTCTACCATCATGATATGAACTACACCAGTAAATTCACGTTAGACAAAACAATGAAAAAATAAAATAAAAATAATTCAAATAAAAAATACATATTTGAATTATAAAAAATTGAGAATGAATTTGAGTGAAAGTCGTTCAAATTATACTTGAGAATGAATTTCTCATTGGAGGCTACTATATTGAGTGTCTAAGCTTGTTAAATGCATCTGAAAATAAATTGCATGATTCTTTCTTTTTATATAGAACTCAATTCGCTTTTAGGAAATTTTGATTTTGGAAAGCAAAAGGGGGAAAAAAGAAAAATTGATGTTGCATGTGGGACTAGTCTACAGGCCACATGTGTAGTGTTTACTGAACTATTGGCAGTCTTTTGTTTTTTCTTCTTCTTATTCTTCTTTGCCTTATATAATTATTAAATGATTGTATGAATGTAATTTGTTTCTCAATTTTTTTTTTTTTTTTTCTATTTCATAATGCAATCAATTCAGAAATTTTGATCCTTCTCGTACGTAGGTCTGCAACAGCTTATTTTAGAAGTTATTATTTATGGCAGAAAAAAAAAAAAATTCCAAAGAAAGTTGTCTGTGATTGAATATTAACTATACACAAGTGATTCATTGACATGAATTAAGACATAATTATGAAAAAAAAAATATAGAGAATTAATATTAAGAACAATATTGGTATAATAAAAAAAACTTTCTCTCCTCTTAAAATTAGAAAAATTTGCGCTTAAGGGGAGAAAAAAAAATCATGTCAGCATCGATCCATGCCTCATGTGAGAATCTACAGGCTCAGAATCTTTCTCTGCTCTTGATTTTTTTTCTTTCCCCCTCTTACATTATCAGAAGATATTTATAGAAATTCAGAACTCTATGAGATGCATGCATGCAACAGAGGCTTCGTCAGCATGACTTAAGTTTATAAAAAAAATTATTAATAAAAAACATTACTATGTGTTTATTGAATTGCGACAAAGATGGACAATATATATCTTCAAAATATGTGCTTATTGAGGAAATTTTTGCGAAAATGCTCCTAACATTGGGTACAACCGTCCAGCAATACATTCTAGTTTTGTAATTGTCTTGAGACAGTTTGAAGTTCTAAATCACTTCCTTTTTCCTCGATTAACGAAATAATTTCTCTGAATGGTTGTGCTAATTTTCTTCAAGATTATGCTAAATATATACTTGAACTAGAATGTTTTAAATCACTTTCCCTAGATTTTCAGTCTGCTTTCTTGGTTATAAAGCTATTCGTATGTCGATCAAACAATATATATATATAGATGTTATAGCTTGAATCATAAATTTGATAGGATATGAATTTAACACGTACCAATTGCCATAAGATAGTCTAAATAGTCTTGTGGAGCAAAATTAATGAGAATTAAAATACTTATTTCATCTTATTATTATATTTTTTATTTACACGTTGTTTAGTAATTTAAGTCATGATCTAAATTAATTCAGTTGGAGGAGTAAGATGCTGAAAAATAAATCTCTATCCACGACAATGTACCCTACGGACAGAGTAAGTGTAGAATAAATTAGTCTGTCTTAATTTACTCCGATTTAACTCACCTCTTACTTTTACTTTATTTTTCATTTGACAATTAGTGTTGAGTAAGAAATTTACTCTGACTTCTCACTCTATATTCAAACATGACAAATGTGGAGAAATTGGGTGATATGTAACATTATGGAGGCACAGAGCCACCTAACTTTGATTGTTTGATTGCTTTTCTTCAATGGTGGACTATCCAGAAAAAGAAAATAAGTATTGGTGAACATTACAATAATATATAAGAAAAAAGATAGTGCACTGATTACTGGTCTGTTTCAGTGATGGGCTTATATTATCTAGAAGATATATAGATAGTACTGATTCCAAACCTATGCGATTCTAGAAGTTTTCAGCAATCTGAGGCCATTTAGGCAGTTATATCCACTATTGTTTGATTTCTTGACGTATGTATTCACCTTTTTGTTTCCTTGTTTCAGACCTATACGGAGAAAGAAGTACCAAATACCAATGATTCAATTGTGCAGTATTAAGTATCATATCAATAAAATTCAAAGTAGGACTTGATTCTACACCACATGCCAACAAAGGATATTTAGTATATATCTAACTTTTATGTTACATTTATCTAATAATTTTTTTTTTAGAAATATAGTTATTGAAACAAAATAATCTTCCATCATAGTTTCAAACCCGCAATCTCCCATACAAACATGAGACATCATTGCTTTTTGCCAACTAAATTAAGGTTGATTGTCCAACATTAAGAATTAAGGATCAGATCTTAATTGTCGTCTTTAGCTCAGTTTTCTTATGAAAAGGGGAAGCAGGCCGGACTTTAAAAATCATAGCCATTGTAGGATTAGCCACTGAAATCACAGCGCATGAAGAGTCAGACTTTAAAATCACAACTGAAAATGTATATGGATTGGAATTTCATATTCCGAACTTCCTAATTTTCAAATTAATTTCTAGAGATTTACCACAAATGACAAATCTGATTTTTCTTATTAAAAAAAAAAATTAAGATAAAAATCATGAAAACTAAAGGGTAAAAAATTCTGAATTTTTGATGGGGCTAAGCAATTTTCATGTTATTCCAATTTTTCTAAATTATTTGAGAGAAGACTAAGTAACTTTCATGTAATTTCAATTTCATACACACTTTATTTTGATGATAAAAAAAAATGTGTACAATTTAACTTTCTAGTCAATTTTTTTTTCAAATTATTAAATAAATGTATCATAATAAAATGAACGTAAGTTAGTTAGAATTACCTCCAACAAAATTAATGAAGGCAAATTTAATTTTCATCAAACAACCACTTTGACTGGTTCTAGTGGTCCTTGAGCCCAACCAAATATCCATTGATGCTCAAGTCGCTCGTACTTTGATCAGTTCCACTTATATATATATATATATATATATATAAATTGTCCCACACAATAAATTGGCGGAAAGAAATAAGATGCAACATCTTTTTTTTTTCCTTTTCTTTATCCAAAAACTCAAACAATACAATACAATTAATACAATAAAAATGATTAGAATGGTCATGTGTTCAGTTATACTGATTCATTGGATAGTCCTCTCTAGATTTAGACCATCATTTTAAATTGAATGGTTCAGAGAGGATATGACGGTACAGTTATTATTTATTCTTGTTCTTCTAAAAAAATATATTATTACACTAATAATTAAAACAAACTGTCTGATGTTGATGTACTGTAAAATTTTAGGGTTATCATATTCACCAGTGATTTCTATACTGCTGAGGAGGAGATGAATCTGAATGGAATCGCTTGTGTATTGCCAGATCATGCATCCTTTTTGGTGTGCTTGCTCTAGCGCGTAGATAGAGACGCTAGTGATTTTGACATGCAGTGTTTTTTTTTTTTCTTTTTCTTTTGAGAAGTGAGAATTTTCCTTAATAATCTACAAATTTATATTGAAAATCATTTTTTTTTAATTTAGCAGCTAAATCAAATTATTATTGGTGTAGAATATTGCAATTTTAAAATCTAATTAAACTTTTTTTGTGGATATTTAAATTTGAAGAACATGATCTCTATCTTTATGTCAAAAAGTTAAAATTTTGTATTTATATCTATGAATATTTAAACGCGTGATATCCAAACATAAGTTTATTACCTTCGCTTCTGAGTAATATTTGTCTAGTGTTAGTTCCAACTTATACTTTTAATATTTAATTAAAAGAGTGAGGCTATTGCTATAGTAATATGCATATTATACAACAGTTCATGCTATAAATTTATTTATTTGTTTTTTAAATTCAAATAATTAATTTAGAAAGTTCAAGACGGATCTTCATATGAAAATATATTTGCAGATCAAATTTTATATTATTTAGTATTATTTTAGATAGATAGAAAATCACTTGATTTGAGAATTCTAGACCATTCAAAAACAACGATTTTCTACCTATCTAAAAATAGTAAAAATAATCTAAAAAATATATAAAATTTGGTCTATAAGTTCATTTTGATATGAATATCATGTTTAACATTCGTATTGACTAATTAAACTTTTAAAATAGAGATATAAGTTTCTAGCACATATCGATCCGTAATATTAATTAACATGTACATATTACCATAGCCTCACTCTTGAATTAATCTTGTAGAAAAAGTATTCTATATTTTCATAGGAGTATAGGACCTTTGCTACATTTTCTGACTTTTTTTGAATGGAGTGGCAGAAGAATTTACTAAGTTTTCATAAATCAAATAAAAAATATTTATAGAAAAATTACCCATGGTCAATAGTGGTAATAATAAAAAAAATGAAAGACTATGCACACTCGCAAAACACCCAATTAAATCAAATGGAAAAACGATGTACATGAACACAAAGTGAAACAAGATAGAAAAATATTTGGCGTTACATGATTGTAGTCCATATCATTTGGGGTGGGAAAATATTTCTGTTTAGATCTGAACTGTCCGATTTAATCCGAAATGGAATGCACGAAACTTCTTTTATATTCGTAAGGATTATAATAGGACAATCCAGATCTAAATATAAATATTATGTTACCTAAGGTGATATGAATTTAATATTTTATGAGTACGTCCACAACATTTTGTATTCAACAATTCTTAGAAATATAATTTTATGAATGAGAAAACAACATGACTAAATATTTTGGAAACTTACTTTTGTATCTATTTATATTTTTATAAATTTTTGGTCAATTGACATAAACAATTAATGCCAATTTATGAACATGTATATGACAATGTTATTAAAATGAAATAAGACTTAGGTGTTATGAATAGTATAAGACCTTTTGTACTGCGGTTTCAAAAATATATCATATAAATTTCAAACTTCAATCTAAGTAGCTCATTAAATTGGTTCTATATTGAACTTAGTGTAGAATATCAATTTTTACTATTTTTTTAAACTATTTTTTATGATTTATGAAAGGTGACAAAAAATGACTTAAATAAATTGTCAATATAATTATATTTTAGACTTTTTTTGTCACCTTTCATAAATCATAAAAAAATAGTAAAAAAAAATTCAAAAATAATACAACTTTGTTTTCTACAAGTTCATTACATAACTAATTTACTGAGCTACTTAGATCAAAATTTGACATTTATACAATAAAGTTTTTAATCTGTAGCATGAAAAAACTTATGCTAGCCATAACAACTATGCCTTACTCAAATGAAATATATATCACTTCCAAGTACCTACGAACAACTGTTGGTACCATCTATGATCTATTAACATCGTCTTATTTTTTTTTTCCTGAAATAATGGGAGTCACATTCTTTAATTATATAAAATATCTTACATACTGATAACCATTAATATGACAATAATAAGTTCCACAAATAATTAATGCGCACACCTAGTAAAACATTCTCGCATGCAACCCTATGGTCAAATGATTTAAAGATAATGTGCTAACTTAATGAAACACTTGGACCTTTAACATTGTTTGTATTTGCAAGTGGCTTATCTTTCCTCACTGAAATGACCCGAAACATGCTCTCCACTGAGCACAAAAAATAAAATTAAATACAAATAAAAAATAAAAAATTGAGAGTTGCATGTTGAGCCGATTGACGCTGTTGATATTAGATTCAATTTTTTTTTTAAGCTGTTTTCTGCTTTTATTTATTTATTTTTATTTAGACTAGTTAGTATTTTGTCCGTCTTTTGCTACGAGTTCAAAATTTAAATAAAAATTTAGCGTACCCGGTGACCGTCCTCTTTGCTCCTTCAATATACTTCTACTTTTAATCTGTCCCTTCTCTTATCTTTTTTAATTTCTCTTTCAAAAAAACGCCTCCTTTCTCTCTCGCTTCTACTTCGATAGGTGACGTGAGGAGAATGAGAGAGTAGATAAACGGTATTGAAATGTATTTGAGACTGGGATTTAGTTTTGTATCATGTTTCTGTATTGATTTGTAAAATGAAGATTACAGTTTATATATATATAGGCAGATCAGCCAATACATATCACTCCTATTCTGTGCAATCTGACAATGTAAATGAGCTGTATATAAGATGTAAACCTGGTGTTAATTTAATAGAACTTGAAGACGTGACCTTCATTTTTCTCTCTCAAAAAAGAAAAAAAAATGTAAACAGAGTTATTCCTCAGAGAAGATATCAATATTAGTTGAGATGCCTCCAGTGTAGAGAAAAATGGAGAAGTCCAATTTAATTTATGGTTATTAGAGGAGAAGGATCGAAGCTGAGCGAAGCTGATCAAAACTGAGAGAGCAGTATCGCCAGAACTCGGAGTGTTGAGTCTCTACGTCATCTCGACCGGAACGCGGGTGAGTAGATCCGACCGTCGAAGTACAGTAGTCAGCAGCGGTTGAAAAAATGGATCTGATCGTAAAGAACAATAGGAAAAAATAATAGGATAATTATGACGGTAAATAAATGAGATTAAGATTAGAGTTTAAATAGTAGTTTGAAGAATTTTGTGAGAATAGAAGACACGTACTGTATTTGAAATTAGAGTTATCTAATTCGTCGTAAATTTATTTTTTAATTTTAATAGAATTGTTAGTTGGCACTTAAAAGTAACAACTTTAAAAAAAAACTCAAAAATAAAAACTCAAAAATAAAAGCAAATCATACTAAATATTTTCATTTCACAATATTTATCTTTTTATAATTTCTTATTATTCAACAATGAAATGAACTATTTTGTCTTTACCTCTCTGTTAAATAGAAAGGTAGTTAATATTTAGTGAACAAACATGTTAATTACTTACTTACTTTGTTATAATTAACAATATAAGAAACTATATATTATCAATTAATTATTTTTATGACAACATTCATATGAAAAAATTATAAGAAGAAAATTAATGCAACAAGTGCTCAGAGAACTAAATATTAACTTCAACAATAAATGTTTATATATTATCACATAAAATTACAATTGTAATTTTTTTCTATTTTAAATACAACAAATTATATCACAACTGTTGATAGATCATAGTAATACAAGAGTAGAGATACATAGGTGGTCTTTTCGCACCTGTTTCCTTCACGAAACAAAATAAACAAATTTCCTTTATTTGACGGCACACGCTTACTATTTCGAACCAAATGAGATAATTTTTATTTTTATTTTTTATTTTTATGTTTGTGTGTTCCTCTATTGAACAGCAGAGGTAATATTTTGAAGCGATAAAGCTACAACTAATTCATTACAAGTACTGCATTTCTCTCAATTACATCAAGTCATCAACTGATAAAGCTATTACTGAAACCCTTTTTCCTTTTTTTGATATTGAAAATCGTAGGCATATTTATTAGTACTAAATTAAAATTAAAAGATATAGAGAATAAAAAATTTAAAAAATAATAAGGTACATAATTACAAAATGATCATCTAATCTATCATAAATAGAAATCACATCCTTTAATATATATAGTGATAATTAAAGAATACTTTTTGTGTGGGATGTTGAATGTTCAAAGTTCAAATGAAGATCCCGGTAGATATTATTAAATAATTGAGTGATCTAATCTCCAACTTTTACTTAATTTTTTTTTTTTTATATAAATTAGAAAATACCTCTAGTAATTTCGTTCCTTTCATAACTGTGGCAGTTGCAGAAACTTAAGAAGCTTAGATAGAACAATAATTATGATCTACACCTAGTATTGGATGATTATCTAATTTTGTACCTGACATCCATGTAATGCAAAAGAAGGCATTACAACACCTTGTGGTCCCAACCATTGTCATAGTACTATATACTGACTACTGAGATCACAACAATTACTCGCAGTAAAAAAAATCACTTTTCGTTTGCGTGATGTTGTAAAAATAAGTAAAATACTCGATGGAATCCAATAGCAGACACTTACCACCCTAAACTCCAAATTAACATTCTATGCAACATTTAGATCAAATTGTCTGTACTGACCCTATTTTCTTAAAGAGTTTTGTCCGTGGTCCAAACCCTATAGGCAACAAGAATATAGTAAACAATAAAATGTCATACATAAAGGGCCAAGATCTGACGCAAATATCCTGTAGGGTAAATCAAAGAAGGCCCACGTGGTGTGATGAATCACTTGTATATATAACAGAACATTTAATTTTTCTTTTTGCCAAACAACCTTTTAACTCTGTTTGTTGTGAGTTGTGACCCTTTTTTTCTGAGAAAAAAAAAATTAAGGATCTGATCCTTATTTATTTATTGAAAAAACATGAGTACACCTGTACAAGTTCAGGGTTTGAACTAAAAACGGATTACAAAAACATATTTAAACAAAGACTTAAGTTATTGAGTCTCAGAAATTTAAATGTTGTGATACTTCATATAATAAACCATATTTTTATTGAATACATATCCGATATTGATACTAGTACAATACTTGTATGATACGAACCGAAGAGTTATTATTTTTTGTAGGTAGTTTGGCTCAGGAATATGATCAACTTGCAACAATAAACAAATCTGTACATATCTATGCATGAAAGATCTGAAATCTTTTCTTAACTTGAGCGTATTATTCATGGATCGTTTTAACTTTTAATTTTGATCTAACTTTCTGTATACTCACTTTTTTTTTTTTTGAAAAGTTTAGCTTTGGTGTGTATATATATATATATATATGTAAACTTCTGCATTCTCAATTATTGAAAAGGAAAAATATTTTCAGAAACACCAAAAATTATATTATTAATGCATAATAATAATAATAATAATAATAATAATAATAATAATAATAATAATAATAATAAAATAGACAATAAAAGACATCATATTATTGTATAAGATACAATAAATCTATCTGTATTTATATAACGCAAGTTTTTAGCCTTGTTTCCTCATTACATGAGCCAACTTGTCAGTGACACAAGACAAAAGACCCGGTCTAACATGCATCCACCTGTCCCAGGGATAGTGAAAGAATGTTAGGCCTGTAGCAGCAGTCTAGTCACTAGACTCTTAGTGTGTGTATATATAGGCACCATTCCCGTTCCTCCAAAATGCACGAAACAGCTAGTGTTGCAGTGGCCCCAAATACAAACCCGATTGGTTAATTTCTCAACAATTCCATTGGAGTGTTTCAGACGCATTGCTTTGCAATGGCCGGTGGAGGAAAAGAGAAACAGAGAAAACAGGGTGGTTTCAAAACCATGCCTTTCATACTAGGTTAGTTCAACCTTAATAACCTTTTTTTCTTTCTCAAAAAAGGAAAAATAAATGCTTTCTCAAGAAATTTTAGTTTGTGAATTTTATTTTAGAATCACATTTAGCCTATAAATGGAGTTGTTTACATTTCCTACTGCATTGTAGTTTGAAATTTTTATTTTCAGATCAACATATGTTTCTGG
Organism: Carex sylvatica; assembly: GCA_964058845.1. Classification (NCBI taxonomy): domain Eukaryota; kingdom Viridiplantae; phylum Streptophyta; class Magnoliopsida; order Poales; family Cyperaceae; genus Carex; species Carex sylvatica. Next base: position 58,528 of record CAXKVR010000077.1, read on the forward strand.
GAAAGGTTTACTTGCTAGATTTCTATTTTTATCATTTAACAAGTACTTGTTGATCTGAGTAATGTTTATACCAAAAAGAAGAAGAGAAATTGAAATGGCATTCTCAACAACAATTTTTTTTTTTTGCGGAATTTGATGGTTTGTATTAGTGTAAGCTTTCCATTGATGAATTCTTAAAGGCTATTTACTTTCCATGAGGGTCTCTTATATTGTATTTCTTTGTGCTCTGTTTCTCCTCCAAAAAAAATCTCTGCTCAAGTCTCTTTGAATTTCATTCTACAAAGCAGAGCTTTTATCATTGTAGCATGTAGCATTGACTCACATTCAGTGAACACGTAGTTACCAAGCTTTGCAATGATATTATAGCTAATCAATGAGTTCTCATCCACAAATTAGTTCTTATTTTTCTCTTAATTATACAGCAAATGAGATCTGCGATCGGTTTGCTACTACCGGCTTCAATGCCAACATGATCACCTATCTAACACAAAAGATGCACATGCCGCTGGTTGAAGCATCCAACACATTAACAAATTTCAGTGGCACTGCAAGCCTGACCCCTTTCATTGGCGCCTTAATGGCTGACTCCTTTGCGGGCCGCTTTTGGACAATAGCTGCCGGTTCAATCATCTACCAGCTCGGCATGATCACTCTAACCCTCTCGGCTGTGTATCCATCGCTTCACCCGCCACAATGCGCTCCAAACCAGACTTGTCAGACGGCATCAGACTGGCAATTATTTATTTTATATGCTTCATTGCTCTTCACTGCAATTGGCTCGGGTGGGATCCGGCCTTGTGTTGTACCATTTGGAGCCGATCAATTCGGTCTGAATGGAACACAATCTACTGGTCAGAGAGGGTATACAACTCTTTTAATCAATATATTAATTAGTAGTCATCAGATTTAATGATTAGGTCCACAAAATCTTAATAAACAATACTTAGCACACTTTAGTTCAACAAACACTCACACTGTGTAGTTTCACTAGCATGTACTATGGCCTACGGGCTTTGAAATCAAAAAGAAAAAAAAAAAAAACTAGCATGTACTATCAGTGACATACACACTGCATTCACAGGTTGTGCACCGCCCAAACATAAAATAATCAAGCAAAAGTTAATTTAATCACTATACTACCTAAACACAATATCAATTATTCAATTACCGAAACCATTCTGTCTGGTCACATGAATAGAAGTTAATTGTTAAAAAAACATGGAATTACCTGCATATATAACCTAGAAGGTAACTACACCAAATATATAATTGATCCCCAAAGCATTTGTACATACATCCCCCTCATTAAATTATAGACCCCACAAAAGAGAACTAATCCCACACTTCACCTTATATTGAAACTCAACACAAAAAAAAAATAATTTGTTAAATGCACAATCAGTTAAATATGAACACTTAATTCACGTGCTGGTTTCACTGTGACAGATGGAGCTTCTTCAATTTGTACTATTTCAGCATGGGCCTTGCAGTGTTGCTTGCCTTGACCGTGGTAGTGTATGTACAAGACAATGTGGGGTGGGGATGGGGGTTCGGTATCCCGACTGTGGCCATGTTCTTCTCTGTCATAGCCTTCATGGTCGGGTATCCGCTCTATGTCAAGATCAAACCGGGCGGGAGCCCTTTGACCCGACTGGCTCAGGTTGTCGCTAATGCTTTTAAAAAAAGAAAAGTGGTTCTGCCTGATGACCTAAACATGCTATATCAAGACAAGGAGCTGGATGCCAACATCGCTGCTGGTGGCCGCCTTCTCCATACTAATCAGCTTGAGTAAGTGATTATTTGGGTCCAAATAAGACTTCCCTCAACACTGATACGGACTGAGCAATACAAAAATGGTGTATCAAATTATGAAAATGATAATGAAAATGAATCTGGCATTAATTACGCTCTTTAATTTTGTTATGAAAATATATTATAGATGTTTTTCATCAGTCCGGTAATTGCTTTAGTCCAAAAAGGGAACTCGGTGAAGTGTAAGATTGATCTAATGCAAGGAATTTTTTTGAATAATTAAATATATAGATTTACTAACAGAGTTATAGTCTTATAGTAATCAGACTTGTGGAAAGCTTCTCAAATATATATATTTTTTTGTTAAAATACACCTAAATATTTATTTTTTGTGATCACATGAAAGGTTCTTTGACCGAGCTGCCATAGTGACTGAGGGAGACATGCTGCCCTCTGGCCGTCCAAATCTTTGGCGGTTATCTACTGTTCATCGAGTAGAGGAATTAAAATCCATAATCCGCATGCTTCCAATCTGGGCCGTCGGTATACTCCTCATAACTACTCTATCTCACAACCACACCTTTGCCGTACAACAGGCACATATCATGGACCGCCACATGTCCCGGCATTTCCAAATCCCAGCCGCAACTCTCTCAATCTTCACCGTTTTGTCCATGCTCATCAGTCTAGCAATCTATGATCGAGTTTTCGTCCCTCTAGCGCGTCGGTTTACTAAACGACCTTCTGGAATAACATACTTCCAACGAATGGGCATCGGTCTTGCTATTGCCATGTTATCCAATGTATCAGCAGCACTCGTTGAAAAAAGGAGAAGAAATGCGATGAATTTGCATGGTGTTACGATTAGTGTCTTCTGGCTAGTGCCTCAATTTGCCATACATGGTCTAGCCGAGACATTCATGTCAGTGGGTCACATGGAGTTTTGTTATGATCAGTCACCAGAGAGCATGAGAAGTACTGCTACAGCATTGTTTTGGCTAGCGGCTTCGATTGGAAATTATATGGGCACAGCACTGGTGAGCATTGTGAATAGCTATACAAAGAATAGAGGAGATTGGCTTCAAGATGACCTTAACAAGGCCAAATTGGACAACTATTACTGGCTAGTTACCGGGCTTCAAGTGCTCAATCTCGGTTATTATATTCTGTGCGCGAAGTTTTATACCATGAAGCCATTGGAAATGATAGAGAATGAGAAGGATATGAAAGGAAATAAGATAGTTGATGCCAAAGAAGAGGTAGAACTTGGATCAGCTACTAAGATTGGAGGCAATTTGGTATAAAATTAGGATTAGTGCTTTTTTATGATCATAATAGTTTGTAAGAATAGATATTGCACATATATGACATGCTTCTAGTTTATAAAAGATATGAGGTTCGTGAAACCTTTTTCCTTATTTTTATTTAATATAATAAGAAAAGACTCATATCCATGATTTGTGCATTGTGAGCTGAACTTACATCATTAAGAAAGCATTCCAGTACCTTACTATATATACATATATATATATATGTGATCTCCATTGTAGTGATAGTGATCTACTGTCGAATTAGTGGTTGTAAACTGGTCGGGTTGATTCGATCTCAAATAACTGTTTATTTAGATCCATACTTGTAGAATTATAATATTTCCAAACTGATAGCTAATTAACCAACCGAGTTAAAATCCATCCAACCAGATTTTTGTATTTATGTGGTCCAATTTTGCAAATTTAGTAGGTTTTATTCATTAACACAAATTGTAATAGAAAACAAAATTAACAACAACAAAAGTAAAATTTAGCACACTTCAAAGAACAATAATATAATGGAACTTCTTATTGACAAAATTAAAATCATTAAGCCTGGTTAGTGCACTACAATAGCCAAGAAAAATTCATGCATTTTTCAAATGCTTTCGCTCATTAGTCTCTGCTTTATGTCTGGTGCTTAAACAAAATTCGTTGGTTTCAATATAAATTGACAAGGGTAATTAAACTGTATGAGTAGCAAAATGATATTTCTCTCCGTAAGTTTAATTGCAATGCATTTGATAAAATTGTCACGGTAATGCGAGAAAAGAAGAAAAAAAAAACAGTAATTACTGTTGGAGGAGCAGTTGGTTGAGCAGTTCTCAACTGAGAGACTCGAATAAAATTTGGCAAACACAGATTGCATATTTCAAATAGGAGAGAATCCCTATATATTCCTTTTTTTCTTTTAAATTGCAGAAATTTGGGAGTACAAAATATAACCCAAGAGCTTCTGTTTTCGAGTAAAAGGGAAGAAGAAAGAGGTTCAGAGAAAACAGGGAGCAAATCGGTGAACTAATTGATTGTTTCCGGTCAGATTTATTTGGTTTTTAAATTTAAATACACACAGAACAGTTATTAATTGGGTTAATTAAAATTTAATTCGTAACTAACCATACAAGATCTCAATCATTAAATTTTTCAATCGGATCGGTCGAATATGTCAGGTTGGTCAGGTTAATCTGATTGCACTTGCAACTTATCAATAATGTTCCTAATTGAGAATACTGGGATTTGAATATATGATTTTTTAAATCTTTCTCATAGCTTACTATCATTGTAATGCAATCATTTCATCAAATTTGAATTCTGGTATTTGGATGTTTTCGGTTACCAAGTGGCAAATGAAACTGAAATTCTATTCAAATTTAGCAAAAAGCAGCTGGTGGTGAGGACCTTCTGTTGATCCACTGTCATGCCTAATAAGAAAAACCGATTGCATCTTTCTGAGAAAGCTACATTTATCAACCAAATATATATATATTTTTTTTTGAAATCCTTGGCAGTGAGTCAGTGACTACCTTCTTAATTTTTTCTTATTCCAATTAGGTATGACCTCAGAGAAGAAATTAAGATTTTGGAGCAAAGTACTCAACATGTAACATTTCCATTCAAACATCAATAGCACTCTGTTCCCCCACCTTATTTTCTTTTTTCTTTTATAAGGCCCGTGGGCCTGGATTAACATATTTTAGTGCTAAGCGCCAGCTGGGCTAATTCTCTTGATTAGATAGGTGGACTTATCCTTACAAGTTGGCATGTCGCTTTTTAAAAGAGAAGACTGCTCTATTATATGGAGCAAAAACCCAAAAACACTTGCTACCAAATTCCAATATAAACGTATTTTTATGAATATATATAGAATATTTTTTTCTTTTATAGAGGGCCCGTGGCGTGGCTTCACAACCCCCATTTAATACAAGTAGAAGAAGGTATTCATTATAAAAGAAATCGGATTAGCCTGAGACAATTAAATTAAACAAGGAGATGACATACAAAGATTTTGACTGCTTTGGTTAGCTCTTTTGATTGAGATGCCTTCCTGTTTCTGTTTTGTTGGTAACTTTATCACGTGTTGCGTAAGAAAATTGGCAGAAAGACACCTTATTTTGTTTTAACATCATATCATAATTGCTCCCATTGATTGCTAATTGATTATTAAATAAAATCTGTCATTTTGATATGATATAAATGGAAGACGGAGCCAAAAAATTGAGATTGGAGGTCCAAATAAATTACAATAGTATAATTTTATCTTTTTGAGGATGGATGAAAAATATTAGCATTAAAAGACCAAATTGTTAATTTTTATTTATATTTATAAGGGATTTTAATCATCCCATAGAACTCTAGTAAACCCCTCCTGAATATAAGCATGCAAATTAAATATTTTGGTAGATCAAACACTAATGCAGGTAGTGAAAATTTACTGAACTAAAACTGAGTTCAATCTTTATTGATTAATTTTCATCCTTTATTTTGTACACTCAATAGCTATATGTAAGTTTTATAAGGCAATGAAGGCTTAGAAAAAAAAAAAAAATATACATACGGACATTAAAATATCTCTTTCCTGGTAATGGGAAAAAAATAGTCGGAAAGGAGAAATGAGTGTGGAGGGTATATTTTGAAAAATCCCTAGTTTTGCTAACTTATACGAGAAGTGAGTCTCCAACAGAGTGTGAAATGCTAGGTATCTTCAACAGGTAGAATATACTGTGATATTACTAATAGATAAACTGTGGAGCTTGATCATATTGCACAAAAATATTTTAACAGTAGAAACATAGCATCCAATATTTTCAGAAAACCGTTACGTGGTATCGTTTCAAATGATTTGTTGGTATCCGTTGCAACATTTTACCATATCTTTGCTGTCAATTGTTTTCTATTCTCCTTCTTGTTGGAGAATTACTGCAAGTCATAACCACGTACAGAACTCAAAGATGACATTAGGTCTGATGACGAGTTAATGGAAACAGGAAATGTCATCCACAAGGATCCGGGAATTATGGAAAGTCGACCCGACAAAGTTGGTTGTGAGGGTCCAAAAGATACTTCGGTGTAGCTTCAATTATTTAGATGACATGACAGAGCTCAGTTCGACAGACTAGTCTTCCAAAGCAACTATAGAAATTACAAGGACTAGTTCGGACGATCAATTATCTGGGGCAACCATTATAGCTCACTAACGACACTGAGACTGATGTAAAGAGATTCAGTTTAGTTCCAGAAAGCATCTATCAGAGGAGGCTACAGAATCGGATAAGAAAAGATCGAACTGATTACAGTTCTTGTATAATTGTCCCTACTCCCTAGGAAAGAAACTCCATCTTTCCATTCCTTCATTCTATTTATCATTTTTTCTGACTTGTTTTTCATCTATAGCAGGTGCTGCACCAAAAAATATCCATGCAATGTAAATCAAGGCATAATGGTGTTCGCTACCATAGTAATAGTACTATAATTCATCTTTCCCATTGTCAAAAAAAATAAAATATATATATATATATATATATAATTCATACTTCCTTCGCGTGGAGTTATAAATCAATGGAACTTAATAGCAGAGCCTTATGATCCTAAACTCCAAATTTAGGCCGTCTGAGTTTGGTCATACAGTTCAAATTGATTTTCTATGCACCATTCAGATTAAATTGTGTGTACTTTGTACTGATCACCCTTGTTTTTAAAAAGTTTTGTCAGTGTTCCTGACCGTAGGCAACAAGCATATAATGAACAGTAACGTGTCATAGATAAAGGGCCATGTTCGGACGCAAAAATCCACTTGTATAAATCAAAGAAGGCCCATATAGTGTTCTGAATGTCTCGTATGTATAACATGCACATTTAATGTTTCATTCTTTTTTTTTTTTTTTTGACGAGAAAGGTAAAGGTCATGCCTTCAGATTATATTAAAAGAGACACCAGTGGTGTCAGTTTGACAGAGTCTGAAATTTTGTTTTTGAAAATAAAAGAAAAAGAAAATTACAATAAAATAACCATAAGTAAATATTAATAACATCCTGGTGTGCTATGAACTTTAATTAATTTCTGACCAGCTTGTGTATTCCATCATGATTTCCTGCTCCATTTGCTGCACAGATTTGCTGCTCCTTTTAATGTTTCATTCTGAAAACAAGTTTTTTTTTAACTCTGTTGTTGTGATAATTCATACAGGAAACTGTAGATTTATCAAATACGTATCTGATATTGATGCCAGTACAATACTCGTATAACACCTATCGAAGGCTTGCTATATTTTTTAGATTGTTTGGCTCATGAATATTTCAATGCATGACAGATCTATCTTTGTTAACTTGAACGTATCCTTAATAGATCCTTTTAAGTTCTAATCTTTTTATTTAATTTTCAGTATGCTCATTTTCTAAAATACAAATTCAGGTTTGGTATATATTTTTGCAACTCCTGTATTCGCAATTATTGAAAGAGAAAACTAATTAAAAAAATTTCATTATATAGAAGACATCATATTACAAAATGTTCAAACGTATATATCACTGTTTTATACTGTATCAACAGTGACGGAGCTAAGTGGAGTCAGGAGGCATTTGCTAGTAAGATTGTGATTAATGGTCTGGTCCAACTTTTTTTTAAGGAAACCACACACCTCAGATTTGTGAAGAGCTGGAAAGCTACAGAAGATCTCTCTTTTTTTCTCCGGATTACAAAGAGTGCCTGTTCGGTCCGAAATTTTTTTAGTTGCCACCCTATTAAATCAGAATTAAATTAATTTCACCTGAAAATTTGGATTTCAGATTCCACCACGAACTCAGACTTAGTTCGTGCACGGATTCCAATTGGACCCACGTACTGGGCTTGCGCACTGATCTGCACGCTTACTGGGTCGGCGCACCGATCCGTGCGCGTATTGGGTCGACGCACCGACCCGTTCGCATACCCAGTCGGCGGACAGATTGGGAACCTTTAAATTCCTCGAAAATTCATTTGTAGCTCATAATTGTTCAGCAAAGCTGCTTACAGAGGTGACTTTTTTTACAGTTTTTTTTTTAAATGTTATTTTAATTTAGTCTAATTTTTTTCAGAGCAAGCAAATCTTCGTTACTGCCTTTTAATTTAGTCTAAATTTTTTACAGAGTGGTGAATTATTTTAATTTAGTCTGAATTCATCTGTTGCTGCCATTTAATTTAGTCTAAATTTTTTAATTATTAGGTTGTCCCTTATTTCAACCAACTATGATTGGAATTGCTTGTTATTTTGGTGGTGAAGTATTACAAGGACCAAATGGCGCTTTCTACAGTACCCAGACACTGAAAATATTCAATATCGGTTCAGGTTTGGATTTTAGAGGTATAAAAAGGAAAGTGTACCAGCAACTCGGTATTGACCACCATAATTATGAACTGGTAATTACCGCAAGGATCAATATTGGCCAAGGCAACCAAACCTGGTTCCAACAGCTTTCGGTACAAGACGATAGCAGTTGGGGGTTATATGTCCAAATGACAATGAATTTGACCACTCCTTTCAAGTTCCTAGAGTTATATGTGGTAGCCAACCCGAGAAAAACCCCCAGACAAAACCCTAGATAGAACCCCAGACAATTGTTGCAGTTGACTCAGGGTTTGGGCCTCGAGGATTCTGTAGCGGGTCCTAGCCGAGCTTCTTCTGTAGCAGGTTCTAGTCGGGTCCAATCGGATAGGGGTCAATCCCAGATTCAATCCTCGTCATCCAGCCGACCCCAATCTGAAAGGGACTGATCTGAAACCCCATAACATCTTTATTATGCTGATAATACGGATGAAGATTCTGAAGAAATTGAGGCAGAGACTCATTGGGATGATAATGGGGACGGTGGGGTATCAGATCACAGTGATGAGGATACTGGTATTCCTGTACTTGGTAGGCGAAAGTGGCCTATATCTGATCGTGGGAAAAGACACCCGTTCGAGGAATTTAATGACACATCAGGATTTGAAGAGGCCGATAGCTCTTTTTTTGCGACGTCTGAGATATATATTTTTTAATTTATATTTAATTTTAATTCATTATTAAATTGTTATTATTAAATTGATGTTGTTTAATTTTTGTTGTTTATTTTGTAAATTAGTTGGGAGAAAGACATGAATTGTCTGAGGGAATAACGTATGATAGCAAGGATCAGATGAAAGATAAAATTCACCACTGGCACATTTTAAAATATAGGGAGATAAAAAATATACACAATGATACCACCAGACTGAGGTACAAGTGTATTAGCGACCGGTGCAGGTGGGCGTTGGTTGCAAGGGCTACAGGCTCTGGAAATACGTGGGCTATCACAAAGAATGTGGCTAACCACACCTGTCATGCATCAGCATCCAGGTTAGATCATGCGCAGTTGACGTCTGTTATGGTTGCCAATTGCATAAAACTGTCATTGGAAAAAAATACTGATATTACTATCCGGGCAATTGCTGACTTATGTGCTGAAATGTATGAGGGCATCGTTCTAAAATACAACAAATTATGACGTGGTAGAGAGTTAGCGATAGCTCGGGCCTTTGGTAGTTGGGAGGGGTCTTACGGGCTAATTGTCCCTTTGTTGGAGGCAATAAAAATAATAAATCCAGGAACCGAATATAAAATTATTTTAAAACCAACCACTAAGCAAGGGTATCAGTTTTTTATGAGAGTAGCATGAGCATGGAGACTATGTATTGCCGCAGTCGGTTTCCTCAGACCCGTTATCAATATCGATGCTTGTTTCTTGTCTGATAGATACAAGGGTAAGCTGTTAATTGTAACCGGATATGATGCGGAAAACTAGTTAACCCCGTAGCATTTGGACTGGTAGAGAGCGAGTATTTTGAGAATTGAGGGTGGTTCATGAAGTAGGTGCGGGAGTTTATAATTGGGCGGAACAGATACATGTGTGTGGTATCTGACCGACACAAGGGCATAAAAAAAAGTGTTTATTCAAGATGATTTGGGCTGGTGTGAGGAGAAAGGGGAGTGTGCTCACCACTACTGCTCTCAACATGTGTTTGAGAATTTTGGAAAGCACACTCAGGATAAGGTCGCTTCCAAATTTTTCAAGAGAATAGTTAAAAAGAAGAAGAGAAGAAGATTGCAAGAAGGACTTGATGCAATCGGGAGGCAAAATTATGCTTGGTTGGCTTATTTGGATACATGTGCCAAATATAATGAAAATGACGAGGAAGAACTGTCTAAGCCATTGAAGGTGTATCAAGCTATGGACGATGGGTCTCGTTGAAAAATAATGACTAGCAACTATTCTGAATCGCTCAATAATGTCTTCAAAACTTCTCGCAGGTTTGTATTTTGTAATCCTTCTATTTTTTTTTTATTATTTTCTTTATTTAATTGTAATTTTTATGAGTTGTAGGTTACCAGTTGCCGCAATCATTGAGGAAACGTTATACAAGTGTGTCAGGTGGTTTGTTCAAAGAAGGGAGAAGGATGTGCAATTACAAGCAGCAGGTCAGTCTTTTTTCACTCGTGTACATGAGAAGCTGGATAAGCACATTGAGAAGGTCAGAAAAATGACTGTGCTTGCATTCGGCCATCATGGAGAATTTATGGTGACCTCACATGGTGAAAATATTAATTTTGACATGGACAATGGCAGATGGGTACACACGTCTCAAGACTGCAGGTATAGGGTACTCATGAAGGGCGACCATGAGGTGGAATGTCTGTGCCAAAAGCCTCAGATGGGCGGAATACCATGCGTTCATGTCATGGCGGTCTGTGCCAGAAGACTAAGGTAAAATTATGTTTTATTTAATTTCAAACTTAATATTATGAATGACATTACTTATAAATGTATGAACATTATAGGAACTTGAATCCAAATGACTTCATCAATTACTATTACAATATTCAAACACTCATCGACACATTGATAAGCATAAATTATATACATAATCGATCTAGTTTTCATCATGAAATAATACCAAATATCTTGTATTTTGAATATAAAGAGAATAGAATACACCTAGAATCAAGTTACTGCATTTGTTTGGTTTTAATTTGCAGGAAACGAAGAAAAACGAAGAAAAATGCTCAGTGCGGATGCACGGTTTTTGATACGGACGTACTAAGTACTTAGATGAATTTCTGGACGCGCGCCAATTTTAAAAATGTATAATAAGCTATTAATCAAAATCCGTGCAGACGCACGGATATTGATGCATTCGCACTCTGGTCGCACAGAAAAAACCGAGCCCAGTGCGGACGCACTGTAGCACCAGTGCGGACGCACTGTAGCAGAGCCAAAAATAGAGTCTGAACTTAAAACCTAATCCTAATTTCTGTAGTTCCAGTTTGATTTCACAGTTGGTTAGACCTTAATCAAAACCTAAGGTATTTGTGTTCATAATTGGTACTCTCCTCTCGTCCTAACTTCTTTGGTTCTTTTGAATCCAAAGCGGAACTACATCGATTTTAAGTACTAATTATGTAATCAACACAAATGATAAATCTCAGAAATTAACAATCAAATCCCAATAAATAATCATAATAAAAACAAATAACCAAATAAGATAAAATTAAACAAGTTCATGCATTGACCTAAGCCCCTAGAGAGAAAACTAGCCTCTCATGGAGATGCAAGTATTCAATAAAGATTTCATTACAAAAGATTGGCTAAAATAAAGAGAAATTAAATAGAGAAATAGATTACACCCTTCTCTAGATGAAGAACCCTTATTCTTGCCTTCTTCTTGAAATCTTCTTCTTCTTCCTCCTTGAATTGCTTCCTTGATTGCAGAATTT
>CAXKVR010000078.1:0-203916 GCA_964058845.1 Carex sylvatica
TGCAAACTGACAACCCTCGAAAAGAACCACAGCCCTAAAAAAAGATACATAGCAAACACCCGTATTTTAAATGATTTGCTTCTCAGAACAATATTTGTAAATCACTAGGCAAGAAAGAGGGAGAGAGGTAGTTGAAATATACCAACCAACTTTCACTTGGATCAACCACAACAGAACTAATCCATGAATTTTGAACAGACTTGTAATTCTTGTTTGGACATATGACTTTAGTGCACTCTCCACTTCTACAATCTGTAGTGCACACACAATACATATATCAATAACATAACATTTATGCAATGAACAACAAGAAAATGATGGAAAAATAACAAAGAATAAATCATTGCTTCTGCAAATTTTGTACTGTAAACTATATATGAAGTAGACTCATATCAAGTATAGTACTGAACTAACCCCATATTCTGGCAGTTCCATCCTCTGAGCCTGTTACTATCTGAAAAAAAAAAAAAAAAAACTGATGCCTGAGAAGGTGTAGTAACAACCAAATTCAATGGAACTGAAGAAGCAGTACTGTTTACTACAAACAAAAAGGGGAGAATTTCATATATGCCCCTCAAAAATATTGAAATTACATATTTCAAGATTTTAGAGGAAAAATGTACCATTTGACCTTGGAAACCAACCAATTAGAAGACTGAACATTTTTGTTACACAAACTACATATTTTACTTTCTAAATAATGGTAAAATGGGAATTTTACAAATCTAAAAATGAGTTCTAATAGTAAAGGCAATGAATTCGGTAAATTTGTTAGTTTTTTAAATTTAGGAGGGGTAAATATGATATTATGAATTTTAGAGGGGGATATACATAATTTTGAGGTTTTTGAGGAGTATACAGAAATTCCCCCAAAAAAAATGAAGAATGAAAGCCCTAATTTGATATTAAAATAGACAAATCGAAGGAGGATAAGCTGACTACCTGATTGCTCAGCTTACAGACAGCAACACTGTGTAAATATTCTCGATGCCCCCGGAATACCATTTTACATTTACCGGTAGCCTGAATCACATGTTATAGTTGTAATGTGAAAAGATGCAAACTCAACATATTTGTACTAACAGTGCAATAGGTTCCAGTCTTTACACAGTTACTAGGTACTTGTACACTGTTAGCACTTATAAATATACTAAGTGTGTCATGGCATGGGCCTGCACATACTGGTTTTGATGTCAGGCTATGCTAGACATAATTATAAGAGTGAGGCTATAATACTTTGCAAAGTGCACATCGATCTGTACTATGGATCCATATTTTTGTTTTTAAAGTCCAAACAGTCGATCCAAATCGTTCAATATGATCTCCAATTTTTATAATTTTTTACTACTTTTTAAAATAAGTAGAAAATCACCTAATTTAAAACTTCTGACCATCCAAAAATAGTAATTTCAACCTATCTAAAAAAGTAAAATCTGGTCTTCAACTACATTTTCATACGGAGATCATGTTGAGCGGTTCAGATTGGCTGTTTGGACTTTGAAAACAAAGATATTTATCCATAGTACAGACCAATCCGTGCTATGCATAGTACCATAGACTCTCACTCTAATTATAATACAGAACAACATCCACCAAATTACATTGTGTTAAGAAATATATAATATAGAGAGAAAATGGGGTGTACATACCACATCCCAAGCATATGCACATCCATCACCTGCAGCTGAATATATGCAACCTTCCTATCCAATAAAACAAGCTCCTCATTAAAAGCGCAAAATAATTAAAGTTGACTTGTTCCAAAAATAAACAAGAAAAAAAAAATCAAACCAACTATTTTGTAAAATTGAGAAGTAAAAATTATTTGTAGACCTGTTGGTGCACAGCAATAGCATTGGTTTCAGGTATTGCAGATCGAGCACCCCATGGATCCCTATAGCATAAAAAGTTGCCATGGAAGTACCGAATCAACTTAAATATATACACAAATGGAAGCATTTATAATTGACAGAGGAAGGATTCGGTAAGGGCATGTACAGTAAAAGACAAAGACGTACTCCTGTTGTGGGTTCACAATGTCTAAAATAGGATTGATTTGGTCACCTGTGAATTTTTGAAAGGGAATAAGAAAAAAATATCACAATTCCTTGCAGTTTAGTTGTTGAAAAAAAGTGAGCAAAGGGTTTACTACCTGGCTTGCAATTAAGCACATTAGTCCATTTCCATGCCTTAATATGACCATCATCACCGCCACTGTAGAAAGAAACAGAAACAAAAAGAAATTAAATATTAAAACTTCAAAAGATTGAGGTTATGGTGCTATGCATAGTGCGGATTGGTCCGTCCTATGGATCAATATAAGTGTTTTCAAAGTCCAAACAATTGATGTGAATTGTCAACATGATCTCTATATGAGAAATGTACTTGCAAACTAACTTTGACATTTTTTTAGAGTTTTGTTACTATTTTTTTACTTGCAAACTAAAATTGATGTCACTAAACTTTGTCTTTTGTCACGAATTGGTCATTCAAGTTTGATTTGTATTTTCATAGCTACTGAACTTTTAATTTGTCCCAATTAAATCACCCTATAACTTTTTCATCCAAAAAATTAATAAAATATAAGTTTTTCGTTAGTATTTTGGGCATAATGAGTATATTATGTTAAAATTTTGGACGGAATGAGCATATTTAGTTATATTTTGAACGGAATGAGAATATTCCGTTAATATTTTGGATGAAAAAGTTATAGGGTGACTTGATTGACACAAATTAAAAGTTTAGTGGCAATAGAGGGACAAATCAAACTTGAGTGACCAATTTGTGACAAATGACAAAGTTTAGTGACATTCATGAAAATTTACCCTATTTTTTAAGATGAGGGCTCAAATGCTCCATTGCTTCATGCCCCAATTGTACCCAACATCTTTATCGTCGATTTCAAAATCCAAACAAAAGATCTGAACCGCTCAACAAGATATCCACGTTAAAATGTGCTTAGAGATCAAATTTTACACTTTTTAGAAACTTTTTTTACTATTTTTTAAGATAGTACAAAATCAATGTTTTTCAGAAAATTGTGGACCATCCAAAAACAGTGATTTTGTACCTATCTAAAAATATAGTAAAAAAATTCAAAAAAATGTAAAATTTGATCTCAAAGAACACTTTAACGTGGATATCATGTTGAGTGGTTTAGATCTTTTATTTGGACTTTGAAATTGAAAATAAAGATGGTGGGGGACGATTGGAGCATGAAGTAATGGGGCATTTGAGCTCTCCTCTTTTAAGATAGGTAGAAAATCACTACTTTTGAATGGTCTAGAAAAATAGTAAAAAAAAAATTCTAAAAAATGTAAAATTTGATGGACAATATTTTTATATGGATATCAAGTTGAACTGTTTAGATCAACTGTTTGAGCTTTAAAAATGAAAATATTGATCCATAGTATGGGCCAATATGTATGCCCTGAGCATGGCATAGCACCGTAGCCTCACTCATATTACAATTATGAGCAAGCAGCACTGTAACATAAGGGGTGTGTGTGTGTGTGTGTGTGTGTGTGGGGGGGGGGGGGGGGGGGGGGTGGTGGTGCCGGTTAGACCTGAACAGTAAGGCATCAGTGTCATCTCCAAAGAATTGAAGATCATAAGCAGGACCTCGGTGTCCTTGAATGATGCAAAGCGGATCCGCTGTCAGATGCTCACCCTGCCTTGAGTCATTTCAAATTTCAACCCAATTGTTAAAAATACAGTATTAATGCTACAGAAGCTGTACCAACCCAAAACCAAAAGAACAAAAAAAAGATACTAGTAAGATAGATTACACACTTACAGCTCATGTGATCGGGATTGTCTGCTATCAAAATGCAATTGCTGTTGCTGTTACAAAAATCACTCACAATTATCAACATAGCAAGAATGCAACACGAGGAATGGAATTGAAATTCGCATCCCCTGAGATATCTCGATTTTTGGGTTGATCTTCTGCACGAATCTTAAAGAAACAGTAATACTAATACTGCCCCTGCTAGTTGATCTTCTTTGCTTGGGCCCCCCCTAGCACAGAAGAGTGAGTGAGTTATAAGTACCTGAAGGGAATAAGCGGCGATAGAACCGTCGCTAGAGGCGGTGACGACGGTGTCAGGGAGAGGCGACGACGGTGTCAGGTGGTCGGGGTTGAGGTTGAGGTTGAGATTGAAGGTATCAGAGAAGGAAGGAGCGAAAGCTGCCCTGAAAATGGTACGATGAGAGAGGCGCCTCTCGGAAAGCAACCTCCGCCTGTACGCCTCCTCGTCCCACTTGCGTGCATCCCCCATGGAGCACGTTTTCTTTCCCTTGGTTTCGCCATTCTTCTCTATCGCCATGTCTTGTTTTGTTGCTGTGTTGTGTTTCTTTGATTCGATTTGAAGCTGAGTACTACAGTCTATTGCTATTTACTGGGCCTGGGCCTTTTTGGGCTTTTGATACCACTACAGTATAGATCCACTAATTAGTAATGTTCTCCTCTACTGTTCCATTAGTATTTTTATTAGTTCTCAGAAATAAGATGTCTCTGTTAAAAGAAAAAGGCTCTTATTATATAATTATAAGTGAGGCTACGGTACTATGCATATCACTGATCCGTACTATAAATTAATATCTTAATTTTAAAATTCAAACAACTCATGAAATATCTTCATATAAAAATTAATATCTTAATTTTAAAATTCAAACAACTCATGAAATATCTTCATATAAAAATGTACTTGTAAATAAAATTTTATATTTTTTTTTATTTTTTACTATTTTTTAAGATACATAGAAATCACTTGGATTAAAGAATCTAGACTATTAAAAAATAGTGATATTTTACCTATCTAAAAAACAAGAAAAATATTCTAAAAATCGTAAAATTTAATTTGCAAGTACATTTTTAGATGGGAATCACGTTGAATGATTCAGATTGACTATTCAAATTTTGAAATAAAAATATTAATATGTAGTACGGACCAATCGATGCCTCACTCTAATTATAAAGTACTATGCATATTATTGCTATCAACACTTGCTTCATCCATAATCTATTTCTCCAGTAGCTTGCACTACCATCCTTGCACTAGTTAAGAAATAACACATACAAAAATTTCTCAATACAAGGCCACAACCAGGATATATCTCAATAGAAATCATAACAACAACAGCAGTAATGATGTTAACTTTAATACTGATTATTATTACTAACTAAAATACCAGGAGACATGCCAAAAAGCTTCAATCCTTCAGCAGACCCAAAAAAAAAAAACGAGCATGTGGTACTTGAACTCTCTATTGTTATTACTCGGCATTTATTTTGTTTAATGGTCAGAGTCTTTTTTGTGGGGATGAATAGCTTCAACAATGGCCTCGATCTCTTCTTTTGCTCGTTCAAATATATTGGGGCCCTTGACCTTGCTGATTGGGGTGTCTTCATCGATATCCGCGCTTGTGCCATGTGTCTCCTGCTTATGCGTTTTCGTCTTTTCATCCTTCCCGCTTGACGCTTCCTTTTCTGCAATGAAATAAAAAAAAAAAACACCAATTTCAAGCTTAAATTTAAGAATCTAGACATACTTTCCATCATCAGGGGCAAGCGTAAACAATTTCTGTTTCGAATATATAGTAAGTTTTTTATTTAGTTATGTGATAGACTATTTTTCATGAAGATGATAACTGATAGCTACTATGTTAATTGCTATCATATGAACAATTTTTTTTAATGAAGTACAAATGTTATATCAAATGGAACTGCCATAGTGTGGAAAATTCAATAATGACTGATTGGGATTGGTTTTAACCGGCTGGTCCAATAAAAATTTCATACAAGTGTTTCGGATCCGATCAAAATCTCTCTTTATATAAGGGTGCCAATTCGAAATTGAATTTCAATTTGAGGGCTAATCCATGCTATCATAATACAAGAAAGGCAGATGAACATGAACCCTAAGAGATACACACAAAAAAGTAAAAAATTTGTAGTTGAGTTACAATATTTAAAGTATACACAGCCAAAATGCTATTTATACCTATACTGACCCCAACAATTCTTGTTCAAAGCATCATCAATCTAAAAAATTCACATCTTCTTTTCAATAAAGATTATTTAATATATACTTCTTCTTTTTCCGTTCTGGTGCTGAACAACAACATAATTGTATTAGCAACATTCAGGCTGGGTGTATACCAGTATACAATCAGACACCTGAATCAAACACAATACAAATATATCTATTTGAAGAGAGAGCACAAACTCTAACCTAGATCGAGGGTTATCTCTTCTACTGTACTGTGTGCGCGCATTACATTTTAAAATTTAAATTAGATAAACCCCAATTGAATCAATCATTCCGTCAGTAAATCAGTGGCAATACCTAGGGTTTGGTAACAATGGTGTTTGATTCAGGTGTCTTATACAAATAGCTTCGGTTTCTACAGCAAACCAATAAACAAATAGCTATGGCTTCTACTGTACTGTGTATGCACATTACACTGATTTCAGAGTTAAAATTTTAATTACTGAATGAGATCAACTCCAATTGAATCAATTAATCAGTCAGTGAATCAGCAGCAATACCTAGGGGTTTGGTGACAATGGTGTTTGATTCAGGTGTCTGATTTTATACAAATAGCTACGGTTTCTACAGCAAAGTAAACCAGTAAGCAAATAGCTATGGCTTCTACTGTACTGTGTATGCACATTACACTGATTCAGAGTTAAAATTTTAGGGGGAATTTCACAGATACCCCTCAAAAACTTCAAAAACTACGTATTTCCCCCCTCTAAAATTTGAAATTACATATTTCTCCCTCTAAACTTACAAACTCACAAATTTACCCATTTTACTGTCTTTTGTATTAAAACTCATTTAAAATTTATAAAATACCCATTTTACCCTTAGTTAAAAGCATAAAAAAATTGTTATGGCTTGTGTCTGTGAATCAGGGGCAATACCAGTAAACAAATTAAACCAGTAAAACATTTTTATGGTTTCTACAGCAAACCAGTAAACAAATAGCTATGGCTTGTGTCAGTGAATTACGGGCAATACCTAGGGTTTGCTGATCATGGTGTTCCTTAGGATGAGGACGGATTGCCCCTACAATAGCCTCAACCTCTTCCTTGGCTCGTTCGATCAGATTCGGCGCCTTTACTTTCTCAGGAGATGTATTCTCATCAATGTCTTCACTCCTTCCATGCGTCTCCTTGTCATGAATTCGCATTCTCTCTCCTTTACTATCATTCATATTTTTTCCCCGTTTCCTCCTCTCCCTTTGCTTCTCGCTTGATTTCTGTAATAGAGAGGAATTAGAATATTTCTCTCTGTGGATTTAAACAGATAAACTTGGAATTAGAATAAAATCAGGATCACAGAAGTAACACAAATTTTGATTTTAGATCCAACCCGTACGATCAGAATCAGGGTCAACCAGAGCTCCTTAATATTCGTGCCAAAGAAGATCGGACGGTACGATCTTAACAAAAAAAAATTGAGGTACCATAGGTGATATGAATTCCATCGGATGCATTCTCCTCAGATAATCATGGAATTAGAATGCCAGAGAGATAAGAGGAGATGCTGTGCTCTGTATCCCTAAAGTAACTAAAATGTTGAGTTTAAACCAAAACCGTTCGATCATAATAAGGGTCAATCGGATATCTTTAATATCGTAACGAAGCAGATTGGACGGTCGTGATCTTAACAAAAAGTATGAGGTACATTAGGGATATGAATTCCATCGGATGCTTTCCCAAAGTTCTCTCTTCCATAATTAATTTAACTGGTTTTAGAAACTAATAGAAAGTTAAATTTATAAGATGAGAACTTTGGTCGTACAAAATTATAGTCCAAAAACTTAATTATGAAGTTATGGTTAGATATAAAATTATGAAGATAATTACATAGTTAAACTTAACTGTTTATATTATCTTTTCCATTAAATGCAAAAATTATAGTCCAAAAAAATATTATAAAGGAAATGTGATGTGATGTTTGTAAGTAAAAATCAGCAGCGTGTAGTCTGAAGTTGTTAATAATAATATAAATAAAGTTTTATTCTAATTTAGTTTAATTAATTTATAATTTTAGTATTATGATTATTATTTTGATATAGTTGTAGTTGTGAACACAAATCTCTCTTCATTTTTAAATCTACATTTTATGCATGAAATTGAGTGAGATATTTTGTGTTGATTATGGTTAGTATTGTTATTTATGCTTGCTGTATGTGGAATTTCTCAATATGAATTTCATATAAAAATAAATTTAGTGACTAGATTTTAGAATTTTTTTAGAATTTTTTTTACTCTTTTTAAGATAAGTAGAAAATCACTCATTTCCATCATTTTCTACCTATCTAAATTTTTTTTTTTAATATATACAATTTGATTTCTAAATAGGTAGGAACTGATGTGCACTATATATAATTAAGGATTTAAAAATGTCATGGTGTGATTAGATACGTCTCGGCACGACAAGTATGTCGGTAATGTATCATAACTCGCGTGTCTTGTAACGTGATCATTCCTATGATATGACTATCTTTTTAAATTTTGACATAATACGACACGTCATGCAAAAAATCTGATCATGATATGACACAATACATGATCATTCATGTATAATTAAAACGATTAAATCTTAATCGAATGATAAATTTTAACTAAACTAATTTAATTTAAGAAAAAAAAGTTAAATATGATAAAATATAACAAATGTAACCCGTCATTATGTCTGATCATAATGCTGTGATAATTTACATAGCGTGACCATTCTTTCAAATTTGATCACAACACATATTTTAAGTCCTACCATAGCCTCACTCTTTAACATATGCATTTGCATTACATGCGGCGGCGATATGTTGCACTTTCGGCCCGGCCCGGCCCGGACCAAAGAATGTTTTTCTCTCGCGTCCTAGCTGACATCGGGCCCCACTCAGCAGGCGTTTAGACATTCTTCTCTGCTCTCATTAATAATTTTTTTGACAAAACATACACACTATCCCCAACCCCAAATCTCTTTTTCCGATCGTCGGTCAATCAATCACATCGTTCCACATTTCTCTTCCGAAGAATTGAATCGGTAAAAGGTCGAATCTTTCGAAGAATCAGTCAATCCAACCAAGAACAAACAACAAAGGAAGGAAGAAGGAAAGCAAGAATCGGCGTAACTCAGACATAAGGTTAGTCTCTTCTCTTCTTTCCGATTCAAGTGCTCTTCCTAGCAAATCGCTTATCTCCAGTTGGTTTGAAAAATCGCTCAATAATCGACCGGATAGATGGTTTTTCGAAATTAGAGTAGCAATGCAAGTACGGACCTTGGTTTGATATGGTACAAGATCCCTTTCTAACTTAAGGTTTTTTTTTCTCAACAATTTTGATTTTTGACAACAAAATAGAAACCAAAATTTAGGAATTGCAATTTGAACAGTAGGTGGTTGTACTATATATATCACTATTTTGAAGCTATTGTGGGGTTAGTCTCTTCCTTCCGATTCAAGAGTTCTTCCTAGCAAAATGTTTTCCCCAGTTGGATTGAAATATAGAAACTGAAATTTAGGAATTGCAATTTGAGGTTTAGGTGGGTGTACTCTAAATCACTATTTTGAAGCTATTTTGGGGTTAATTGAACCTCTTATACGTACTAACCTTCAGGTGTTGATAGTTAGATTTTGAAACCCTAGTAGCAATGCAACAACAGGCCATGGCTTAATATGGTACAAGATCCCTTTCTAGTTATAGTAAGGTATTGGACAACAAAATAGAAACAGAAATTGAGGAATTGTGATTGAGGTTTTAGGTGGTTGTACTCTAAATCACTATTTTGAAGCAATTTTGGGGTTAATATGAACCTCTTATGTACACTTACCTTCAGGTGCTGATAGATAGATTTTTGAAAACTTAGTAGCAATGCAACAACAGGCCATGGCTTGATATGGTAAGGTATATCCCAACAATTCTGAATTTGGACAAGAAAATAGAAACCGAAATTAAGGATTTGAATTTTTAGGCACTAGGTGATTTTTACTATATATGGCTATTTTATAAGGCTATTTTGGGGTTAATTGAACCAGTTGTGCTTGCTTGCTGGCAGGTGCTCTAAAAATAACAACTGGGGATGACATCCAAGCCTATAGTACTTGTCTTTCTCCTATTGGTTCTCATAATTACTTCCCAGTTTGAGTGGAGACAGCAGATCGAGGCCGACAGCAATCCTGTTGTTTCTCCAAAGAATAAATTGACATCAGAAAAAGAAGAAACTGTTAAAGAAAAAGTAAAATTCTCTCTCAATAACTTCACTTGTTTTGTTCTAGTTTACTGTTGCTAACTGAAATGTCGATAGTTTGGTAAGACTTGCCCGAGCCTTTCTCGCAGAATGAGGCTTAATTATGCATAAATATGCACCAAAGAGTAGATTTGGGGTTATTTTGGGCATAAATATTTGGACCCAAATGGAGATTAAAGTTTAGATTTAATGTCAAGGGTTAGCATAGTAAGTCTACACATAAACACTTTTAGAAAATAATACATGAAAAATATGTGAATCGTGGTAAGAGAATATCATATCTATCGCTAGGTTATTGCATCTAATTTGGGAAGCTGTAATATATTATTTCAGGTCATTTTATCACAAGAGAGGAGTATCCAACAATTGAATGATTTAGTACAAAGCCTTCAGCTTCAATTATTACATTGCCGGGGTAACAACAACACGGTTGTAAGCTCCCAAAATGTAACAAATGATGAAATTCCCGAGGTTGATGATCATGATTCTATACGAGATTAGGTTATAACATTTTTCTCAATGCAACTGTCATGTGGTATATACTCTGAAAGCATTCCCATATTTGCCTTTGAAATTTGAAAGCTCCATGGTTTTTTTGACAATTGTGTTTCTTATTTGGTTGTTCACAAGAGGCAAATATGGTATTTTGGGAACCATGTGGGAATGAATATGAAAGTTAAATTTCGAAAAATCTAGGTTAGAAAAACATCAAGTGTAGTTTTGTTTTGGTTAGTATCTAGGGATATATCTAATTTATGGATGGTGTATATTTGTGGTTCGGTTGATTGTATGTTCTTTTAAGTGTAGTGAAAAAAATAAGCATTCTATATTCCTTTATTATCTGTAATTCAATCACTTATTAATTTTAATTTAAATGCCTTCACCCATCTGAACTCATATTTTGCTTCCATTCAATACATATCATATAAATTCCTCTATTTTACTTATTTGTTGCATTTTATGACTGTGTACCTCTGACGTGTTTACATGGGAATGTATATATGGTTGAAATAGAAAGGCTAACCATAGATATTTTTTTAAGTCACTTGAAGTAGAAAGGCTAACCATAAACATTATAAAGTTACTAGAAATAGAAAGGTTAACCATAAAACATTTTTTAGTCATTAGAAATAGAAAGGTTAACCATGTAGCACAAAACCAAAAGGAAACTTTTAGGCAGTGCATGCAACATTAAATTTAGGGAGGACTGGATGATTAAACTTAGTTTTATTTTTTTATTTTTGAAAAGATAATACATTAATTTTACTTGGTTACTTTTTGCATAATAACCCCGGCTCTTTCTCTCAAAGTACAAAAAATCCAGCCATAAAACTTCAAAAAAAAGAAGGCAAAATTACTAATAGTTTAGAGAAATGCAAATCTTGTCTTCTTCCTTTTAACCAAATTTCCAATTCGAAGAATATCATCTCATTTGATCTTCTAAAAGGATCATCAATAACTCATGGTAGAGGAGCAACTTCTTGGAATAATAAACAGGTCCTAGTCGGTTTTACCATGAAATCACCAAGTTTTAACCAATTCGAATTGCTCCATGTTGTAGTAAAGATCAACATGGTAAATGTAAGGTTATAGAAAAGACGAGGCCGTGTGGTGCTGCTGGTAAATGGTAATTAGCTCGAACCAGGTCAAGTTAACATTTATAATGGTGACCCCCTGGACTCTGGTGGTGTAATGAAGAAAATATTTATGAATAATATACACAAAAGACCCGTAAACATAACAACGCTAGAAATTGCGAAAAATATAAAAATCACCATGAAGATCCTATTATAAAGTAGTATCAATTTGGGTCTCATGACACAACCACCAAGAGATATACACACAACATACCAGACGTAAAGGAATCAACTTTTGATATAGCGACAAAATGCAATGCTCTTCGCATAAGAAATCGCATGTTCGAAATCAACATTATCGCATTAGTTTGTAGGGGTGTTCATTGGTTCCGGTTTATTCGGTTATCAACTGAACTGATAAATTTTGATTTACATGATGCAGTTCGGTTGAATTTTTGGATTATTTCAATTTTTAAATTTGGTTCAAATTGATATATCTTATTTCGATTCTCAACTAATCAAATCGAAATTTACTTGAATTACTTCGGTTTTTATATTTGATTTGGTTCGGCGTCTCTTATTTCAGTTGGACTGAAATATCTTGATATTTCTATAATTATTAAATGTGTTTGTGTATGCATTAAAGTTCAACTTTTTGGAATTTAATCTCTTATTTCGGTTTAACCAAACAAACAAAAATTTACTTTGTTTTTGGTTTGGTTGCAAGTTAATTCAGTTAGTGTGTTAGATTTTTGAAAATCAAATACAATTTTAATTTGATTATTTTAATTCGGTTTTAACCGAATTGACCAACTGTGCATTTGTTTCAGGTCGTAGCTATTGGTGGCAATGGAGGCCTGGTCGATGTCATATCAGAATACGGGAGCCATTTATCCACCTATTCTTGCATAAGCTTTGATGAGGACGCATCACGCATGATGAGATTGTTTTACTATTGAAAAGTGTATTAGAGAAAATCCTTTTAGGTAGCTGTATAGCCTGTATTGAATTTGCTTCTCTTTAGTAATCTACAAATTGACTATTTATTAGCTAAATCGTTTTCTTTGAACACAACTAAGAATACTTTGCGCTGTTCTTTACACAATTTTGCAAGTTTGTGGAAAACCGATTCAATACTTCCAACTTTTAACCTTGAAAATGGAAGAACGAAACGAAAATTCAAATAAATAATTGTGTATAAATGGGAAAGACCCGCTATTATAGGCCCAAAAAGGAAGGTAATGTATTTATTTATTTTCTGATGTTCAGGGAAATCTGACACGTATTTAATTTTTTAAATTTCTTTCTTTTTCCGTGGTTTATCACAAAGTTTTATTCATATTATTTGTCATAGTTCATTTCGATTCCCACGTTCATTTCGATTCAAAGTTTGGTTGCTACAGATTTTCTTGGCCGCTTTCAGAATCAATTCAGTGTTAGATTCTATTCACTAGTATAATACTACAACATAATTGAATTCACAATGGTTTATGGATTCCATTATAATAAAACCCACACCTCCAAAGAAAATATATTGAATATAGAAACCAATTAAAAATAATACAAGGTATTAGATATAGCATCCACTTTTTCATCCCATGGAACCAATTCTTTGTTTTGATTTCATTAGGATAATACAATTAACTAGCATCCATAACGTTACTATATCCTACATAAACAATAGATGGCTAAATAAAATATAGCAACATCTTTCAAGAAATTTGACACCAAATATGAAATTTAACCTTGCTTTGGTGCCCAGCATTTCCAACAAGGTAAACACAAGCATAAGACCTAATTTTCAAGGCTGGTTAAATTTTCAATTTTTTTAAATTAAGAACTTTTAAAATTCAATTCTTGATACATGCCTTCAAATAAAACCGTCCCTTCAAATACAAAATGTATTATATATAGAAACTAATTAAAAATACAAGGTATTAGATGGATAGCATCTATCTTTCCATCCCATGGAACCAATTCTTTGTTTTAATTCCTTCAGGATAAAACAATTAACTAGCATTCATACAGGCATTACTACAATAAGCTACCTCTGGGTCTTCATGAATGATCATATTTTTATATATATGATTCATTTATGGATAGTAGAGCACCACTATCCAGGCTGAGTAATGCGATAATTTGACCAGTATTAAGTGGTCCCGCCTCCTGCGCCTTTATTATGATATGCCGACATTATACATAAAAAAAATGACAACAATGATTCACATAATAAAGGTGCAGGAGACGAAGCACATGATATCGGTCAAATTGCCGCATTATTGCCTGGATAATGGTACTCAACCATCCAAAAATGAATCATGTATACACAAGTCATAGAAAGATACTCATCCGTGAAAACTCAAGAGAGCTAAATCATTGTCATAATACTAATATGGGCACCAGTTAATTGCATTATACGTGATGCACCCGAAAGCATCCCAAAAATAACTTCTATCATCTACACAGACAGTATCATGTCACCGATGTATGCATCTCTCCCTCTCTCCTCTATATCTCTCAAATTAGCACTTATATTCTTGTCACCATTTTTTCTCTTGGATAAAAAGTCGTAAGCTGCAATGTGCCACAATAAATTATATTCCTGAAAGAAAAAAATTAGATGAATTTTAAGTTAGATTTGATGTGATAATAAATAATCAGCCATGATTCAAATCCAGTATCTAATACCAAACATGGGCTGTATAAGGGATAATAATGGAGCAATCAACATTGAAAACTAACTTAAACTCAATTTTAACCCAAAAAGATTGAAACAAACTAGGAAAACTACAAAAGGCCATAAAGTGAAAAGAGGACACTGGTACAAACCAGGAAATATTAATTCATAACAGAAGAATTATCAAAAGCTTGCTTCCCAGTTTAATACTAGCTAGGTTTTAAAGGGCAAACAAAATGCTCCGATGAATTTTTTTTTTTTTAATATTGTTACAAGCACATTCATTGTTCAATAACATTCACATAAATAAACTTCTACTACAAGTAAACTTTCAGTCCAAACTAGGTACTTACAATAAAAACCAGTAGGAAAAAACAAACAAAAACCCTCCTAAATTAAATTTTTTTCTTAAACCTAAAAATGTACTATAATTTTTTTAACCTTACTGCAAGATCATCTCTCATGATTGCTTTGCCTGTCAGAAAATTGTGTAAACTACATGCAATAATTTTTTTCTTTACTTGCTTTCATTTTGCAATCAGATCACAAATAATTAAATTGGAATGGAACTCTCAGAATCAAAGAAAAGAAGTCAACAGATTTTCAGATCTAGGATTTGGATTTTCTTAGACTTATTCGAATTTCTTTAGAGGGATTTCAGACCTCAACGAAACGAAATTTAAATAAAAAGAAAGAAATGTATACCCAGACGAGGCTCGCATTCAGATCTCGACTTCACCGGCGCCGATGCGACGGCGCACCTCTCCTCCTTCCGAGGATTCGACGCCTCCGTCTTAAACCTAGCTAGAGTTTTGAATCTCGCGTTTTGGCCGTAGATATATATATTGTACAAAACTAAAAACTAGGGTTTCATGAGTCGCTTTCTCTGCATTAACGCACCTTTTGAGTTTAGCTTTCAACCGTCTGTAGTGCGCAGGGACCTTTTAATATTCGTGTGGATTAAAATCGGACAGTTTAGGTCTAACCTCAAAATTTGTGTTAATTCGGTGGATACGAAATTATGAAACCCTAATTCGGATCCCTTAATATAACACAAATATTGAGTTTGGATACGAAATCATGAAACCCTAATGCTCGCGTCTGGACTGGATTGATTCGAATTCTGATCGGACAGTCCTAATCGGTAATCAAAGTTTGAGTTACTTTAGAGATATGGACCCGTGTATTAGAGAATTCGTATCCTCTGAGATATCTCAAACTTTGCGTGACATTATGGAAAATCCAAACCGTTTAAATACGTACTGCACGAATCTCAAAGCACACATAATACTGACCTCTACATCACCCCCGAATAGACACCGGACACGTCGGTCAAGCAAAAGTTGAGATATCTCAGAGGATACGCACTCTGTATGAGTGCGGTAATTGGTTTTTGTGATTTGGATAAAGGACTGGAGAGGGCAATTGCTATTTTTGCCTAGCATCCTAGTTGGGCATTTCGACTCGTATAGGATTCTCTATAAATTGACACGAATCATAAAGGGCAAATTTCTTTAGAAAAATAAATATAATTTCATGTGTGCGGATACCTAATCAATTGCACCCTGTTTTCGATCCGTATCGTATGCGGATTATCTGATCTGTATGTGAAAATGCACGTAAAAGTAAGATTTTTTTTCATTAACTTATCGAGTACGAGTAAAGTTAACGATTTTTTTCGTTATCTTATCCATTTTTGTACAAAATAATTTTTAAAAATAAAATTATATATATAATATTTATATTTGTATGAATATGATACATAAATAGAGTTTTGTATTTTTATTAAAAAAATTTAATATAAATTAGTTGTATTTATTATTATTTTTTCTTATTTTGAAATATTGTATCAAAAACACAAATTTAAATGTCAATTGCATTTTTATCCATTTATCCGATCTGTACCATATTCAAAAAAGACGATAAAGGTAAATATTTTTTTTCCGTTATCATAACATATGGGTATGAAAATACGTCCACCCAACTCGTATCGTACCCGTTGACACCCCTAGATACATTGCCTAGAGTGAGGCTACCATACATTTGTAATGCATAGGCATCTTTGTGCATTGGACTATAAATCACTGGATTAAAAGTCCAAATGACCGATTCAAACCGTTCATCTTGTTCTCCATATTAATATGTGTTTGGAGACCAAATTTTATATTTTTTGGAAAATTTTTACTATTTATTAAGTCACTTTGAAAATCGCTGATCCAACAGTAACAGTAAAATCAAAAGACATCGTTGGATCAGCGATTTTCAAAGTGACTTAATAAATAGTAAAAAAATTCCAAAAAATATAAAATTTGGTCTCCAAACACAAATTAATATGGAGAACAAGATGAACGATTTGAATCGGTCATTTGAACTTTGAATCCAGTGATTTATAGTATAATGCACAAAGATGCTTATGCATTACAAATGTATGGTAGTCTTACTCACATTGCCTAATAATTTATATATATAGAGAGAGAGAGATGGGTTGTGGTACATTGTAATATATAGGCATTTTTGTGCATTAGACTATAAATCACTGGATTCAAAGTCCAAATGACCGATCCAAACTGTTCATCTTGTTCTCCATATTAACATGTGTTTGGAGACCAAATTTTACATTTTTTTGGAATTCTTTTACTATTTATTAAGCCACTTTGAAAATCTCTAATCCAACGGTGTCTTTTGATTTTACTGTTACTGTTGGATCATCGATTTTCAAAGTACTTAATAAATAGTAAAACAATTCCAAAAAATATAAAATTTGGTCTCCAAACACTTATTAATATGGAGAACAGGATGAACGGTTTGGATCGGTCATTTGGACTTTGAATCTGGTGATTTATAGTCCAATGCACAAAAATACCTATGCATTGCAATGTATGGTAGCCTTACTCTAGGCAATGTATCTAGGGGTGTCAACGGGTACGATACGAGTTGGGTGGACGTATTTTCATACCCATCAATTATGATAACGAAAAAAAATATTTACCTTTATCCATTTTTTTGAATATGATACAGGCCGGATAAATGGATAAAAAGTGCTATTGACATTTAAATTTGTGTTTTTGTTAAAATATTTTTCAAAACAAAAAATAATAATAATAATAAATACAACTAATTTGTATTATAAAAATTTAATAAAATACAAAACTCTATTTATCATGTATCATATTCATACAAATATAAATATTATATATATAATTTCTATTTTTTAAAATTATTTTGTATGAAAATGGGTAAGATAACGAAAAAAATAGTTAACCTTACTCGTACTCGATAAGTTAATGAAAAAAAATCTTACCCTTATTTGTGTTTTCGCATACGAATCAGATAATTCCCATACGATACGGATCAGAAAAAGGATGCCATTGACACCCCTAAGGTATCTGCATATATGAAATTATATTTACTGATCAGAAAAAAGGTGCCATTGTTCACCATATTAATATGTGCTTCGAGACCAAATTTTATATTTTTTAAATTTTTTTTACTATTTATTAAGCTACTTTGAAAATTGCTGATCCAGCGGTGCCTTTTGATTCTACTGTTACCGTTGGATCAGCGATTTTCAAAGTGGCTTAATAAATAGGAAAAAATTCAAAAAAAATGTAAAATTTGGTCTTGAAGCACATATTAATATGGAGAACAAGATTAACGGTTTGGATCAATAATTTGGACTTTGAATCGGTGATTTATTGTCCAATGCACAAAGATACCTATGCATTGTAATGTACCATAGCCCATCTCTCTCTCTCTCTGTATATATATATATATATATAGGAATATGCTAATATGCTATGCGTAGCATCGAGGGCCTCCGTGCAACGGCTCAATATTCGACTTTTGAAAATCCTAACGATCGATCCGAACCGTTCATCTTGTTCTCCATATTAATATGTGTTTGGAGACCAAATTTTATATTTTTTGGAATTTTTTTACTATTTTTTTAGTTTTATTGAAAATTGCTGTTTTTCAGCAAATCTGGATCATAAAAAAACAGCGATTTTCAATAAATCTAAACAAATAGTAAAAAAATTTCAAAAAAATGTAAAATTTGGTCTCCAAACGCATATTAATATGGAGAACAAGATGAACGATTCAGATCGACTGTTAGAATTTTGAAAAGTCAAATATTGAACCATTGCACAGAGGCCCTCTATGCTACGCGTAGCATGCTAGCAGGTTCCTATATATATAGAGAGAGAGAGAGTAAGACTAGGGTGCTATGGGTTGCATAGAGAGCTACAGTGCTACAGTTTAATATTTGACTTTTCAAAATTCTAATGGTCGATCCGAACCATTCATCTTGTTCTCCATATTAATATGTGTTTGGAGACCAAATTTTTTACATTTTTTTAAAAAAAATTACTATTTTTTTAGATAGGTAGAAAATCACTTGATCTAAAAAATTCTGCACCATTCATATATTTAATTTTCTAACTATCTAAACAAATAGTAAAAAATTTCCAAAAAATATAAAATTTGATCTCCAAACACATATTAATATGGAGAACAAGATGAACGGTTCGGATCGACCGTTAGAATTTTAAAAACTCGAATATTAAACCGTAGCACCGTAATCCTCTATACAACCCATAACACCCTAGCCTTACTCTATATATATATATATTTATATAGAGTAAGTCTACCATACATTGCAATGCATAGGCACCTCTATGCATTGGACTATAAATCACCATATTCAAAGTTCAAATGACCGATCCAAACCGTTCATCTTGTTCTCCATATTAATATGTACTTGGAGACCAAATTTTATATTTTTTGGAATTTGTTTACTATTTATTAAGCCACATTGAAAATTGCTGATCCAACGGTTACAGTAAAATCAAAAGGCACCGTTGGATCAGTGATTTTCAAAGTGACTTAATAAATAGTAAACAAATTCCAAAAAATATAAAATTTGGTCTCCAAGCACATATTAATATGGAGAACAAGATGAACGGTTTGGATCGATTATTTGGACTTTGAATCCGTGATTTATAGTCCAATGCATAGAGGTGCCTATGCATTGCAATGTATGGTAGACTTACTCTATTTATATATACATATACAAATAGTACTTATGCAGATGTGGATGTTGATTTTACAAATAATATCTTTTCCATTTTACACCCTCTAGTTTATAATTAGATTCTTCTTCTTTTTTACATAAAGAGAAACTTTAAGTTTATTGAGTCACCAAAATTATTAATAAATAGTTTGGAATTGTAAATGATGGCAAACTATAAATAAGAGCTGCAGTTTTCAAATACGTTGGCTCTACTTTGCGTTGAAACGACAAGATAAACAGTTGCTTAATTTGTAGTTCAATACTTCAAAAAGATTTAGAACTAAAAATATATATATATATATGAAATAGTTCAAAAAGTTATTTGTCCTTTTCTATTTTCCTCTTAAAAGGTTACAAATTACTCTCGAGATCTTTTTTTTTCTTTTCAATAACTATTCCGTTCTTAAATCAACAAATCCAGAGAGTTGCCAATCAAACAAAATTTTCTGTTAAACTAAAAATCAGAATTATACTTGGATCAACAAAAATAAAAATAAAACTATTTGTATTTCTCTAGAGTCTAGACTGAATTTATAATATAAACTATCTAATTCGTTGATTAAAACATGTTTATCCATTTCCGAAGACTCAACAAGTTACAAAAATTCAAATAAAATCTCACATTATTAATACCTAGAATCCAAGATCAAATGAAGGGAAATCAAAATTGTCAGAATCAGCAAATAATACTTCCACAGTGCCTGCTGTTCCATCTGCCTTCTCCAAATCCTGCTAGAACAAAAATCAAAATAATATATGTATCAATCTGATACAATGTAAAAGCATTTTTATCTTAGGATATTAGGTTTCATACCAAGCTTACGCCTTCACATCTGCCCTCGTATGAAGCTGAGATGGTAATATCACTTAAAACTGCAAATTATTGGATATTCATGAAAATAAAGAAAAGCATAAAGTTGAAGGCATTAGTGCTAATTAAACTACATAATCTCATTTGTTGACATGCTAACCTGATGAACTGTTGTGCATGCCGGAACTGGTACAATTCTCTTTGACCCTCATTTGCATTTCCGAAGCTTGGGTTCCTGATTCCCTATATCCAACAAAAAATAAAAACATAGCATGATGTTAGGTAATCTACACTAATCTAAATGGTACTATGTATGGCGCAGATTGGTCCCTTTCTCCCTATCTAAAAAAATTCTGAAAAATGTAAAATTTGATCTACAACTATATTTTCATATGGAGATCATGCTGAACAGTTCTGATCAATTGTTTTTACTTTGAAAATGAAGATATTGATCCATAGTATGGACTAATATGCGCTATGCATAGTACCATAGCCTCACTCTTTCTGTTTATCTCACGGAGCCTGCAATTAATATCGTGTCAATGATATTTCTCAAATAAAACAGCCTGCCTTCTGCACAAAAAAACTGATTGAGTATGCTTCAATTGTTCACTGATGGCATAAAAACTGCTAAGTTTTCTTATTATTTTTTTAAACCTTGACAGAAGCAAAAACTGCTAAGTTTTCACATGAGCAAATATAGAAAAAAGAGACATGAAGCTTCTTACATAAAAGGTGGAGAAGTCAAGGAGCGGTGATAAGCATTCCGATCTTTATCATACGACCCTTGTACTGTTGGAAGCTTCTCTTCATCTATACTGTCATCAATTTGTATAAGGTGCGAAGAGAGATGAGCCTTCTTCGCTACTTGCACTGTCTCTCTCTCTGGCACTGCTGTTGGTTTCTTTAGCACTGACATTATCTGACGAGCTGTAAAAGTGTATAAATAGTCAGTATTTAGTATTTACTAAAGACTTCACAAAGTAGTTGTTTCATCCTTGGTATATAGGTTAATCACACAGACCCATGAACCCATAAAACCTAAAAAAATATGACAACGTCATGTGATAAGGAAGCACACACCGTCTCGTCGAGCAACAGTGATGCACTCCTTAGTGTTCGTTGATTTTTTCATCTCCGTGCTATTACTGGTCTCTATGCTCATACTCTTTACTTGTTCTTTCTTTGTTCCATACTCTACACTATCTTTTTTTTTTTTTTAAATTATGGATAGTGAGCCTGATGACTTCACAAAAGTTGTTATTTCCAAAATGAACAGATACCAACAGTATACGAAACCTCATGATATTAACAAAATAAGTAAAGGAAGCATACCATCTCGTGGAGCAACAGTGATACACTCCTTAGTGTTTGTTGATTTTTTCAACTCCGAGCTGTTACCGGTCTGTGTGCTTGTACTATTTACTTGTTCTTTCCTTGTTCCATAGCCTACACCATCTTATATATAAAAAAGAAGGTTCTTAAACATTCTCTTTGGTAACTTTAAGACACGGATTGATACAAACAGAATACGAAAACATCATGATACTAACAGAAGAGTGAAACTATGGTCCTATGCATAGTAAAAAAATTCTTAAAAATGTAAAATTTGATCAACAAGTATATTTTCATATTGAAATCATGTTGAATGGTTCAGATCAACTGTTTGGACTTTGAAAATGGACAAATTGATCCATAGTACGGACCAATATGCGCTATGCATAGTACCATAGCCTCGCTCCTAACAGAATATGAAAACATCATGTGATCAAGAAAACACACCATCTCGTCTAGCAACAGTGACGCAATCCTCAGTGTTTGTTGATTTTTTCATCTCTGTGCTGTTACCAGTCTGTGTGCTCATACTCTTTACTTGTTCTTTCTTTGTTCCATAGTCTACACCATCTTTAAAATAAAACGCATACAATAAAGGTTCTTTAAAATTCTTTTGGAATTTTACTGACTCATCATGCAAAAAGAAAAATATATATATATTTTACTTCTCACTTGTAGGTATGCTTTTCATCAAGTTTTTCATCTCCGTGCTGTTACCAGTCTGTGCGCTTGTACTCTTTACTTGTTCTTTCTTGATTCCATAGTCTACACCATCTTTAAAAAAACACGCATACAATAAAGGTTGTTAAATATCCTTTTTGGTAATTTTTCTGACTGATCAAACAGATAAAAAAAAATATATTTTCGTTCTCACTTGTAGATGTGTTTTTCATCAATGTCTTTGACTTCACAAATTGCTTCAAAGGGCTCCTTTGATTAGAACCTGCATATCCTCCCCCATTTAAAGACTTATGTTTCAAAGCCAGAATCACTTTTTCAGTCCTATCTGATAAAAAAACAAGGGAAGTTTTACCCATTTTACTTGGGGACAAATTAACATTCGACAAATGAGCTGTTTAAAATGATTGTTCCACACTTCCACCTATACTTTATTTCTAGTATAAGACCGATACATATTTCAAATGAAAATAGAATGAAGAGATAAAAATGACCTTCTTGACAGACACGTAGGTCATAAACTTGAACCATATATCCAGGTAGTTCGCACTCAGTACCACTGTCTATACATTCAAATGACTTCATATGTCGACTACCTAATATTTGACTATCTTCACTTGCTAAGGTGATCTAAAAAGAAAAGGGTTAAAATAGCTTAAGGCAACTAAGACATTCATTTACCATAAAGAAGAATTTAATTCATACTAAAATTCACAACAGCAACCTGTTTTGTGAGTGAATTTGTAGCTTGGGAAAGTCGCAAGATGCCATCATGATATGTCTTAGCCTTCTTATTTAGTTGGGTCGTGTACAAAACATTCCATTCTGCACTCAGTCAAGTACAATTCTGTGATAAGTCTATCCTTCATTGAAACAGTAAAAGTAGGTGCCCCGTGAGAGATGGAGATCAGAAGTAGAATACACAGATCTGTTTTTGTATGTATGGAACATAAAACTCATTAAATCAGTAGGAGGCATTTACGTTAGAGTAGGGTTAAAATGCCCCATTGTTTTTGTGCCCCCCATGCCTCACATCCTTATCTCCGTTTTCAAAGTCCGAACAGTCGGTCTGAACCACTCAACATGATCTCCATATTAAAATTTACTTGGAGACCAAATTTTATATTTTTTGGAATTTTTTACTATTTGTTTAGAAGGTACAAAATCACAGCTTTTGGAAGATTCTAGACCATTCAAAAACAGTGAATTTGTACCTATTTAAAAAAATTTACAAAAAAATAAAATATAATCGGTCTCCAAGCATATTTTAATACGGAGATCTTGCTCAACAGTTCAGATCGACTGTTTGGACTTTTAAAACAGAGATAAAAATGCGAGGCATGATTGGGGCACGGAAACAATGGGGCCTATTAACCCTACTCGTCAGTGGGTGGGAAGAAGTTGGATGATACTGATTACTTCTAACAAAACAACACATGCAGTGATGGACAAGAAATTATAAGGGATATTAACCTTTCAAAATGGAATTGGTTCCTGGTCTACTAGGCTCAACAGAGGCTGCCTCCTTCCTGGCTGCACCGTAAACATATGTCAGTATATAAGAAGAACTTTATCAAGAAGCTCTTAACAAAAAAATAGTGTAAAAATGAAACAAAGAGATTAGTACTGTCAACAAAACTGTGGATAGGAGAAGCGGGTTTCTGAAATGGCTTTCTGACGGATGAGACTGAGCAGTTCTCTTTCCTGACTTTAATTGTAGAGAGACTGATGTCGACAAGATGAGCTTGCATGATAAGAGTTTGGCCGGACTCGAGCACGTCATCTTTTCCTAAGACCTTGCTTTCTAGAAGCCTCTCATTTTCATCATATAGCTGCACCTGCTCCATTGCTATCCATTTATTAGAAGAATCATCAAACAAGATTAATTAGGACTCCTAACAGAAGTTAGTTAGTTAGGCTATTGTAATTGTGTAACCCTGTGTCTAAATAAGACAGTATCTTGTACAACAGAAATCAATCAATGAAAATACAAAAGTATCATTTAGTCAATTTATCTTCTCTCTGTATCTCTACACTGTACCAGTATGCATTTTGCATCATTGAATGGAAGAAACTATACAATCCACCACAGTTTAAACTCACATTTTAAAAAAAAAATGGCCGGCAAAATTTTAACCTGTTTTCCGTGGGAACCAAGTTGGGAAAGTCGCAATGTGCCGTCATGGTACTTCTTTGCCTTTTGTGTTAGTTGGGTTGTATACAACACACTCCACTCTACATTAAATGAAAAACCATGATGAATAAATAAAATGCAACAGAACATGATTTAAAGGGAAAGAAAGATAAAAGGAAAAAGAGAAAGTTATAAAACCTTCAAGAAGCGAGTATGGAAAAGATGAATTGCTTGAGGGCACACCAGTGGTACAAGGTTCAGCCTTCTTTCCTGCCGATATTCAAAATTAAAAAAAAAAAGAAAAAAAGAAAGAAAAAGAAAACCAAGAAACATATACGGGTGATGATATTTACTGACCATTGGTGTTGCTTTCCACCATGTTAGAGACCTTGTGCAATGGTTTCCTATGGAAAGAGTTCCTCTTGTTTCCTGCGAATTTTGGATTTTATACCAGTGAGCGCTAGCACGTTATCACCTTTACAGAATGAATGACACAACCCGAAGAAGAAAAAATGAAGATTACCATTTTGTTGTGCAAGGGGAGTAACAGTAGGATTAGAAGAAAGGTTGACAGCATCGGCAATGTCAACAAGATGAGAATTCATGGTGAAGGATTTGCCGCACTCAACTGAGTCAGCCTTGCCTAGGATTTTGATCTCTATCAGGTTCTCGCTTTCATCATACAACCGTACCTGAATGTGTGAATCCACAAATCAAGCACTCAATTGACTGTACTATGAATAGATACATAGATGGAAGAGTGAGGCTATGGTACCATGCACAGCATATATTGGTCCGTACTATGGATCAATATCTACATTTTAAAAGTTCAAACAATTGATATGAGCCGTTCAACATGATCTCCATACGAAAATG
This sequence comes from Carex sylvatica, assembly GCA_964058845.1. Classification (NCBI taxonomy): domain Eukaryota; kingdom Viridiplantae; phylum Streptophyta; class Magnoliopsida; order Poales; family Cyperaceae; genus Carex; species Carex sylvatica. The sequence goes on from CAXKVR010000078.1 coordinate 25,425, forward strand.
TACTTGTAAATCACATTTTTTAGAAAAATTTTACTATTTTTTTAGATGGAAATACTAAATGATAGATGAAAGCAATACTAATACTACCTACCTTGTCACCAGATGCACTCATCTCGAGAAAACCATCATGATAAACCTTTCTTTTCTGTTTTAAATGTTTTGTGTAAGTCACTCTCCATCTCCGTCCATTGGTGTCTACTTCCATGCTCCTCCTACAACAACCACAGGCAAACATATATGTGCAAGAAAAAATATATGGATACAAATACCATTTGATTTTTGACAGGAAGTAATTGCTACAGTAATTAAGGACGCTAAAACCTCATCTCACCATTAGATTTGTGTCATTGTGTTTTCTGGAAATATACGGTCAATTTGTTTATATGAAATTCCAGCATTCCGTTTCAATTTTGTTATTAATCGATCCTCTTTTACTGGGATTTCGATTAGAGGAGGAAGAGATGGAGTAATACTAGAAATTACGAAGAAGGGTGTAAGCTGTAACTGAGACACTGAGATCGATCGATCCCGTCTATTAGCAAGGAATTTAATATAGGCTCACCTCTCAATCGCCGCCGCGCTCTGCCACCCTCTTCCCTCGCTCTCGCTCTCTCTCGTCTCTTCCCCCGCTTTCTCTTTCGGTTCCTAATTTTGTTTATTAATTTTGAAAAAAACGCTCTCACCTGAAGAATCCATACCTCTGAGGTAACACAATATTTGTTATTGAATATGGACCGTCCGATCAAAATCCAGACCGATCGATTCGAGATGGAATGTACAGGGATTCTTTAATATCCGTGCCAAAGCTGATCGAATGGTCCGGATCTAAACTAAATAATGAGTTAACTCAGAGAATATGAATTCCTCACTGGCAGCTTGCAAGTGAATTACGATCAAGTTGGAGTGTTTCCTGGGCCTGATTAGGCCCAATATAAGCCTTTCGCACATTTTCTATTGCCAAATCGCCGAAGCATTTTCTTTACTGCACTCGGACACAGCAAACTGGCATTTTGTGTAAATAAAAAATAACATAACAAAAAAAATAAAAAATAACATAACAAAAATAACAAAGACATATAATAAATAGAGACATTATGAACTCTCTTATTTAACCCCGTCAAACTTTTCACGTTACAATTATCAAATTTCCGAAATTTTTAAATGTATCTCTGTAATAAAAAAATAAAAAAAAAACATTTTATTTTGGAGAACTTGAAAAATATTCGGACTGCAATGATATTTAATTGATGGTTCTATTTTTGAGGTCTGCCATTTATCATTGTGGCCTCACAAAAATTTCAAAATTCACTCTAATAAGTAGGATTTTTGAGTTTTTGCAGGACCGCAATAATAATTGACGGCTTCAAAAAATAGGACCACCAATTGTCATTACTGTCTAAGTATTTTTCAAATTTTTCATAATAATTTTTTTTTTTTTGAAAGGGTATTAATAAAAATTTCGGATTAAATTCACTTTAGATTGTCTTTTCCTAAGGAACAACTTTTAGATTCTTATCCAAATACTCAATTGCAACTGCAGCATGCAAGGCGGCACCTAGGTCTGGCAAAAAAATTTCGTACTTCGTGATTCAATTCGAGTTTGATTTGAGTTTGATTCGAGTTTAATTCAATTTGAAATGAGTTTGAATTGAAACGAACTAAACTAGGTTCGATTCGAAATTAATTCAAACCAAACTCAAACCTAACCTGATTCGATCAAAATGAGTTCGCGAACTTTTATGATTTGAATCTCATAATAACATCGGCCGTTCATTTACCTAATGAAATGAAAACTCAAGATAGAGAATCATAATTTAACTTAGCCGACGCTCCATCGCTCTCAAATATCAATAATCTAATTCTCTCTTCGTCTCTTCCTAACTTACTCTCCCTCTCACTCTAAAACCTAGCTGATTCTCTTGGCGACTGACTGTTTCTCCGGCCGTCACTCCTCTCTCTTCGGCCGTCTCTCCTCCGCTTTCTCTACTTTTCGGATTCTCACTTCATTAGATGGTCTGATCGAGTGAGCACTTGAGGTACGATTATTTGTTTTACTGCATATTTCAGTTCTTGTCCTTAATCCTCGTTTTACGATTATTTATTATGATGTTTTTTTTTCATGAACAATTTTTCAACTTAAAAACACTCATTTCATACCGATAAAATGAAGCCATGTGAATTTTATCCCGCGAGAAAAAATTAATGTATAAACTACCGGTATAACTATGACTGCTAAAAAATAATTTAGTTCGTGATTCGATTTGAGTTCGATTCGAAAAATGTGTAGTTCGCAATTAATTCGATTCAAAATGGGTTCGATTCGAAACGAATCAAACCAGATTCAGTTCAAATCTTACTCAAATCAAACTCAAACCTATGATAAATTCGATTCGGTTCGATTCATTGCCACCCCTAGCGGCACCTACGAACGCTATCCTCTGCGGAGTATCCTCTGCAGAGCTTTTAATCTGATCTGTTTGTTTCGATCGGACAAACCAGATCAAATCTCAAAATTTAAGCCCCTCTGATCTAATCCGTCCAATTAAAATAAACAGACAAGATTAAAATCTCTACACACCTCTGTAGAGAATACTCCGCTGAGATACTCTCCCGCGGCACCTATAGGTAAGCTTTTCTCATCAGCAAAGTAGTATGGGGAGTGAAGTGATTGGACTTGGTCCACAGTCTCACTTCTTACTCCAATACTAAACATGGCAACTGGGATCTTCTGTGAAAAGAAGCTGAAATCCTCTGCACCCATTGACGGCGTTGTGATCAGCTGGACGTTGGACCCACCAAGCAGTCTCTCTCCTACTGCTTTTGCGTGGTCGTACATCGTTATATGGTTTATCAATGGAGGGTATGTTATGAGTGTACTTTCCATGAAGTCTACACTTGCAGTGCATCGATGTACAGTTGCTTGTGTCTCTGTAATCTTCAATTCTTCATACGAAAGATGAGTTGGTTATTTTTACATCAAACTTCTAAAATTGGTAGGCAAACGATTTAAAAAACATTTTGTTTCAGATTATTTTTATACTGATATATAATTAAGTGATATTTTTTAATTTGAGTAGGTTAAAATGTCTAATTATATATTTTTGGGAACCAACCGTATCTCATAATTTATCTCTATCTTCAAAGTCCAAACAGTCGATCTGAACAGCTCAATATGACTTTCGAGATAAAATTTTATATATTTAAGAAAAAAATAACTATCTTTTGAACAAGTACAAAATCATTGTTTTCATATGATCTATCTAGAAAGATAATAAAGAGTTTCTACAAAATATAAAATTTGGTATGCAAATACATTTTAATATAAGATCATAAGATCATGTTGAGCGGTTCAATCGACTGTTTAGATATTGAAAAATTAGATAAAAATGTGAGATATAATTGGATTCGAAAACAATTAATGACAATTTTAACCTTACTCATTGAATTTTTTTTAGTTATCGTTGTCGTTCTTATCTTAGTTGGGCCTGGTCTTGAAAATTAAATTTGTTTATTGCTTAGTTGAATAAAGGAGATAAATTATGGAACAATACCTCTTTGATTCTCTGTTTAAGGTAGGAGAAACCTTCAGTTATGAGGCTCCTAAATGTGCCCCCAAATGTAGCAGTCTCAGGAATTACATTGTATGCTCCTCCTCCTGCTTTGACAAACCCGATTGACACTACCTGAGCATGAAACACGGGTAAAATTTAATATGCTCCATATATTTATAATCAGGGACAGAATCAGACTCTCAAATGACGAGATCAAATACACATAAAAAATCAATTATACAAAATTTTAATGATAAGTATAGGGATTAATTTTGCAGTATGCACAACATTTTCCTCTATAATATATATAGCAAAATTAAGTATAAGCATTATAATTTGAAAAATAAATGAAGATCAATAATTGACCCCTCTTCCCTCCATGTAGATCAGCCCTTGTGTTAATAAGCAAAACCAATTTAACAAACTTACTCTACTATATATCAAGCGGGTCAGATTCTCTGGAAACAAGTTGCTGCAAAGCAAGGATTACAAAAGAGGCCACTATTATCGGGTCGATCGATGGTTCGTTGAGTTATAGCCCCATGGCCACCCTTTCCCTTAATTGTAACATGAAACCTCCCGGAAGCTGCAAGCAATGGGCCCGGCTTTGAGCTGATGGTGCCGACGGGGGTAAGAGGGTCCACATGCAATGCAAATATGGCTTGCACATCTTGCAAAGCACCTTCTTGTATCATGTGGTATGCGCGGGCGTGACCTTCCTCTCCTGGTTAAAAGAACAGCTTCACCATTCCCTTCACGATTCAAAAAGAAAATCAGGTAATATCATATATATGATGATTATAGCATAAAAGTACTTTCATGATAATAACATAAAATTTTGATCTACAAGTAAATTAATTTTCGTATAGAAATAATGTTAAACATTTCAGTAGACTATTTAGACTCAAAAAATAAAATATTTATCTATAATACGAACCAATATGCGCTATACGTATTAACATAGTCTCACTCAACATGAAAACTACTTTAGAGTTTCAACAATATATTTCAAAGACCAAAAATATTGTTGTTTCAACTTGTCTCCCATTAATAACAAAAATAAAAGAATTGTCAAAGACTGATCACTATGCATTCATTAGAATCAAATGCCCCAGAACAGTTTTAATTAAACAGTTGCCTAAATTGTCAAAGGCTGATAATCTAATTAGCATTTTTTGAATCAGAAGTTTAGCAACACCTAGAAGCATGGTAACATGTAATCATGACCACATGCATGCATCTTCCCATCAACCTTGCTCTTATACTCCCATTCTACCATTTCCTTTGTTCAATTAAGAGAAGTTGTATCAAGCATGCATGTCAGCTTTCACGTAATGGTATTATATGCATAGTGCGGATTGGTCTCTACTGGATCAATATATTTGTTTTTAAAGTTTAAATAGTCAATATATGCTGTTCAACATGATTCTCAAATAAATTTTATTTTCGTTACAATTTCTTTACAATTTTTTTTAACATAGATAGAAACCATTTCTTTTAAAATAGTCGATCTATGCTGTTCAACATGATTCTCAAATAAAATTTTATTTTCTAAAGTTTAAATAGTCGATCTACCTATTTACAAAAATAGCAAAAAAATGTAAAATTGAATCTACAAAAAAATTAATTTTCATACGAATATCATGTTGAACGGTTCAGATCGATTGTTTGAACTTTAAAAATAGAGATATTGATCTGTAGTACGAATCAATCCGTGCTATGAAAAATATCATAGCCTCACTCTAATTAAACAAGAGAAAAAGAGTAACATTTTAAATTTCTAAGTTTTTGTTTTTCTTTTCAGAAAGGAATTTCAAACTATTCACATATCAAGGACAGCAATTTCTCATAACAAAGACCCTCTTGCAAAAGAAGCTTTGCGTTTAGAATAGTGAGAAATTTTAGGGGCTTAAATGCAAGTTGCTTGCAGTAAGAGAAGAAAACAGTTGGACCAAACTGCAAAATGTACCACAAATTTATACGGAGAAAGATCAAAATAAGCAAATAACTACTAAACGAGCAACCTGCAAAGGAAGCGCATCCATGTCAGCTCGGAGCCCGAAAACCGAGCCTGGACCGGACCCGACCATCGCCACCAGGCCGGTCTTAGCAATAGGCCACGTGTATTCAATCCCTAATCGATCTAGTTTGGACCGGATCAACTTGCTGGTTTTCACCTCCTGAAAAGCCAACTCTGGCCATTGATGGAGTCTTCTCCGAATAGATATCAACCAATCCGTGAACTCAGTGTTGCGCGCCAAGTCCAACAAGGAAGTCGACATAGATTTGGAGAGATATAAGATGTGAGAGTTAGGAGGAGCAAGTGTGTGTGATAGAGATGGAGAACAAAGGCAGACAAGCAGGTAAAGCAATAAACTGGGGAGGAGAGATTAATAGTTGCTTGATGAGTACATATATTATATATCATGAGGTTTACAAGGAGATTTTTTTTTTTTTAAAGAAATGATGCTTCACATGTGAAGAACTTATAGTTGCATGTGAATGTGTACATTTATTTTAGTATGGCTACAGGGATCTTCACATCCTGGTAGCACCTCTGTAAAGTTTTTTTATATCAATATATCTCAGTGTAAATCTCCACTAACCTTCAAAAAAAGAATGTGTACATTTATAAATAATCATGAGGTTCATGAGAAAAAAAAAGAATTTATGTAAACCTTCAAAAAAAAAAAAAATTATGTATGCTCTTAAGAAAATTAAAAAGTATGTTTCTTTTCTTTTTTAAATTTGTAATATTATATTTACTCTTCTATATTTTAAAAACTCACGAATTTATTTTATTTTCTATTAAAACTAAGTTTAAATCTATAAAGTTTCAATTTTATCTTTTATTGAAAAAATAAAAAATATGTAACTAGCACGAATAAGAAAAATGTTCAACCTTGTAATTGGTCAGTTTATGAGGATAAATGGTTGATTTTTTTTACTATAACGCATACAAAGTCAAAATTTAGAAATATACTTCTGTTTGCATCACAACTAGAGAAATTAATTATTTGTCCTCACGAATTGATCAATTAGAAAACTGAATGTTTTCTTTCAAATGTTACATAGTTATTAGTTTTATATAAATGATAAAACTCAAATTGGGTAAATTACTGAGTAAAGGAAATAATTTTTTTTAATCATTATTTTGATGGGAAAGACAAATAAATTTGGGAAATCTGTGAGTTTAAAAAAAAAAAAAAATTTAGAAGGAAACATAATTTTGAGATTTTTGAAGGGTATCCATGGATGGAGTCCCCAAAAAAAAGTTTATTTGGTAAAAAGTAAAAATTGATTTTTTTCAGACAGATAGTAAAAAATAGCACATTCCTTAGAGAAATTTATCAAAGATGATTGTTTTAATTTGTCGTATAAGTCATTACAGTAATTACTTGCAATAAATTTTATATTATATTATTTTTTGCAATTAACTTTATAAAAATTAAAGTTAATTTCCTACTATATATGATTTGTGGTTAATAGATGCTTAAAAATAGGCTGTTGATTGAACTTATAATTAGGGTTGTTGTCCCATAAACAATATATATGGTTGGAAAGAAATTCCTTTGTTTTAATAGATCATTTCTTTAAGATTTTTTTGGGTGGAAATATAATAGTGATAGTTCATATTTAAAAGTTATATCAATTTTTCCAAGTGATGTATCTGACTTACATATTCAAATTTAAGTTGGTACAGATGAGGAAGAGGCAGAACAGGGAGAGGGAGGGATAATAGAGGCTCCAACCCACTCTCCTTGTAGGCTTATACCTGGTCTAGACCTGTCTGAGTGATTGTTGGTATTTCTCTAAAGTCTAGGGTTGATTCTGTAAATTTTACTAAGCTTCTGTTTTGTGAACTTTTTTAGTCTATACTGGTATTGCAGCAGTCTTTTGTAGTTGGAGATATGATATTTTTTGTGAATAGTTTCTGTAATAGGTCATATTGATGGTGATGTACTTTTGTTTTTGATGAATCATGCAGCTATTGTATTGGCACCAAACCTCTATAATGGATAGAACCAGCCAATTGTTTATCACAATTTTAGTTAATATATTTATTTTTATTGAGCAAATATTTTCATAATTCATCCAAGTCAACAGTGGCAAATACAAACATTAATTAGTATCGTGATCGAGAATCAAATTTTGGTCTAATGATAAAGGCAATATCAAACAATTACATTAGGAGGTTTTAGGAGGTTGCTAGTTTGAAATTTGAATAAGAGATCCTTTGTAGATATAAAACAATTACAAAAAAAAAAAATATATAATTCCAATTTTCCTACTAAAAAGAAGTATAGTAATTACATGCGGCCCACATAATTTCAGAGTAATTTATAGCTCTGATCTAAACTTAACGAGAGAAGAAGAGCAGAGCATTTTAAATTTCAAGTCCTTTACATCTTTTTCAGAAAGGAATATGAAATTCTTCAGATACCAAGAACAACAATTTCTCATAAACAAAGGTTCTCTTGCAAAATATTAGGTATAAATAGGGTCCATCCAATATGAAGAAGAGGGCTCAATTTGTATTAACAAAATGAAAGGACAGCTGTGTTTGCGATTGAAAAATCAGTGTTGTAAAAAAGTCTGTTCAGGCTAATTAATTAACTAATTAGTCGTTGGCGGAGATCAAAATGTTACAGAACCGTCACGGATTTTCCCGACTAATTGGTCCATTATTTCTAATTATGGCCGATTATTCCCTATTAATTGTTTGACGACACCCTATTTATTTGACTAGCGCATAACGTTATATTTAGTTGAATTTACCGATTTTTTATACCTGTACAACTTAGTACTGGACTTTACTGTTATGATATCACGATAGTTTAGTGAATATAACTGAATAATTGATTTATTGATTATATTTCATAGTTATAATTGATGAATATAATTTCTATTTATCGGCATCAATAATTTAGATCCATTGTTATGAATCTTTAACATAAATAAATCTAATAATAGTTTTCTTAGTTATAATTGATGAATATAATTTCTATTGGTTATTTTCCTCTTCCTCCATTAGTTGAGAAGGAGATATTCTCTAAACATTATTTTATACATGAATTTATGGTGGTAAACAAAAAGATAAACAAAATATCATGCTTTGAATTATTTTTAATAAATTGGGCCAAAATTAAAAGTCATATAGGAACCAAAAAAAAAAAAAGTATCCTCTATAAAAATAATATGTACCAGTGCATGAAATTATTTGTTCTAAATTAAAAATATAAGACAGGATATTATGCCAACAAATTTATTGAAATGCAACTGCAACACCTTGCATTGGGCCATTCATAATTTTTTTTATCAATATGGACTCATATAAACTTCTGGTACTAATTTCTTTTTTATTAATTACGCCTCTTAAAAATTGTTATATATTACACCAACTTGAAAATTTCTATGTGAACCTTTAATATAAGGCCCTTGATAATTCTTATTTAGCCCCTTAAAAATTCTCATGTAAAAATTCATGAAATTCACTTTAGGTTATTTTTTCCTCATTTGAAGGAACATTTTTTAGATTTTTATTCAAATACTCAATTGCAACTGCAGCATGCAAGGCAGCACCTATGGGTAAGCTTTTCTCATCAGCAAAGAAGTATGGTGAATGACATGAATGGACTTGGTCCACAGTCTCACTTCCTACACCAATACAGAACATGGCAGCTGGGATCTCCTGTGAAAAGAAGCTGAAGTCTTCTGCACCCATTATCGGGTCCATCAACAAGACGTTGGCCCCACCAAGCAGTCTCTCTCCTACTGCTTTTACATGGTCGTAGATCGATATATGGTTTATCAATGGAGGGTATGGTATGAGTGTACTCTCCATGAAGTCTACACTTGCAGTACATTGATGTACAGATGCTTGCATCTCTATAATCTGAAAAAAATTTTGAATAAGTAGGTTATTTTTACATTTTTTAGAATATTTTTACTATTTTTTAGATATTAAAAAGTTACTTGATCTAATTATTCTAGACAATTCAAAAGTAGTGATTTTCTACCTATTTAAAAAAAACAGTACAAAATTCTCAAAAATATAAAATTTAGTTTGCTAGTACATTATCATACAAAGATAATGTTGAACGGTTCAGATTGGCTGTGCACTATGGATTGTACCATGGTTTTGAAAATGAAATTTGTTTATTGTTTAGTTAAATAAAGGGAATAAAGAAAAAATTATGGAACAATACCTCTTTGATCCTCTTTTTAAGGTAGGAGAAACCTTCAGTTGAGAAGCTCCTAAATGTACCCCCAAAAGTAGCATTCTCAGGAATTACATTGTATGCTCCTTCTCCTGCTTTCACAAACCCGACCGATACCACCTGAGCATGAAACACAGGTAAAATTTAATACAATATGTTCCATATATATATATTTGTAATAAGCCAAGTGATCAGGATAACAAACTTACTCTACTTTCAAGCGGGTCAGATTCTCTGGAAACAATTTGCTGCAAACCAAGGATTGCAAAAGAGGCCGCTATTATCGGGTCGATGGTATGATGGGGTCTAGACCCATGGCCACCCTTTCCCTTAATTGTAACATGGAACCTCCCAGATGCCGCTGTCATTGGGCCCGGCTTTGACTTGATGGTACCCGCAGGGATATCAGGTTCCACATGCATTGCGAACATGGCTTCCACGTCTTGCAAAGCACCTTCTTTTATCATGTGATATGCGCCAGCATGACCTTCCTCTGCTGGTTGAAAGAAGAGCTTCACTGTTCCCTTCATGATCCAAAAAGAAAACCAGGTAATGTTAAAATGATAATAATATAAAAAATACTTTCAAGTTTCAATAAGAAAACTTCAGAAACCAAAATTGTTGATTTTGATTTTTCTCCTATTAATAACAAAATCATAGGATTGTCAAAGGCTGTTGATCTGAGCAGCCATTAGAAGCAAGTGCCTCAGAACAGTTTTAATTAAACAATTGCCTGATTATTTTATCAGCTTTAACCAAATTGTTTCCAGATTGTAAGGACAGTAACATGCCATAGGTTGGCCCTACATTCAGGGGGGCGGAACGGAAAATTGAGATGGGGATTTAAAGATGAAAAGTTTCAATTTATATTGAAAATTGAATTTGAGTGGGTATTCAAGATGGTATTGAAAATCATTTGAGCAAATTTAGTTAAAATGGTATTCAACATAATTACATCATTCTGCTAAGATTAATTAACCAATACCAAAATCTAAGATGGTAATTATTGGTAGTAACAAGGTTGTACCTTGAGTTGATCTTTGTGTTGCTGGAGAAGGCGAGCGGCACCGAGAAGCATGGTAACATGTAAATCATGGCCACATGCATGCATCTTCCCATCCACCTTGCTTTTATACTCCCATTCTACCATTTCCTTTATTCAATTTATCAATTAAGAGAAGTTGTATCAATCAAATATGTCAGCTTCCACATAATTTCAGGAGTGAGGCTATAGTACTATGCATAGTGCGGATTGGTCTGTACTATGGATCAATATATTTGTTTCCGAAGTTTAAATAGTCGATCTAAACCGTTCAACATGATCTCGGCTAAATTTTATTTTATTTTTTTTTACAATTTTTGTACTGTTTTTTTAAATAGGTACGAAATCATTACTATTATAAAATTGTAAAAAATGTAAAATTGAATGTACAAGTATATTTTTATACGAAGATCATGTTGAATGGTTCAGATCAACTGTTTGGACTTTGGAAATAGAGATATTGATCCATAGTACAAATCAATGCGTGCTATGCATAGTATCATAGCCTCACTATAATTTCAGAGGAGTTTATAACTGTGAACTAAACTAAAAGAAAGAAAAAAAGTACAGCATTTTAAATTTCAAGTTCTTGATTTTTTTTTTCAGAAAGGAATTTCAAAATTCTTCAGACACCATTATACCAAAGACATCAATTTCTCATAAACAAAGGTCCTTTTGCAAAATATTAGGAATAAACAGAGTCCTTTATGCAAAAACGAAGAAGAAAAGTGCTCAATATGTATTAACAAAAATGAAAGGACAACAATGCTAGCAACTGAAAAGTTGTTTCACCCAAATAATTGCCTTCAGAACAGTGATAAATTTTCGAATTCGCATTCTCTGAGATATCTCATATTTTGCGTGACCTTTTGGAAAATCTAAACCGTTCAAATACGTTCTGCACGAATCTCGAAGCTCAAATAATACTGGCCCCTGCGCTACCCCCGAATAGGCACCGGACACGTCGGCCACGCAAAAGTTGAGATATCTCAGAGGATACGCACTCTAAATTTTAGGGGCTGAAATGTAAGTTGCTTGCACTAAAAAGAAAAAAGTTGGACCAAACTGCAAAATGTACCACAATATTTTACGAAGAGCAACCTGTAAAGGAAGCGCATCCATGTCGGCTCGGAGCCCGAAAACCGGGCCTGAACCGGACCCGATGGTCGCCACCAGACCGGTCTTGGCAACAGGCCACGTGTACTTAATCCCCAACCGGTCTAGTTCGGACCGGATCAACTCGCTGGTTTTGACCTCCTGAAAAGCCAACTCTGGCCATTGATGGAGTTTCCTCCGAATAGATATCAACCAATCCGTGAACTCAGTGTTACGCACCAAGTCTAACAAGGAAGTCGACATTGATTTGGAGAGAGAAGATGTGAGAGTTGGGAGGAAGGAGAGAGATGGAATGGAATGATGGGTACATGTATCATGAAATTAATATCCAGTGCAATAGCTGATGTGCAATGAGTTAGATCGGGACCGTTTATTTATCCTGACACGAATCTCAAAACGAACCCATGTTTTATATAGGCACTGGATTAAGATGAGGGTTCAAATGTCTTCAATTTTTGTGTTTTCATCACTCCTTTATTTTTAAAAACTTTAAAAACAAAAAAAAATTAATTTTAAAATTCAAAATAAAATCTTTGGATATAAACTACGTCCTTTTATCTATGCATGTGTAAAAAATTATGGCATTTTAACTTTATTTTAGTTGTCATTTTGAGTATGTAAAAAATGTAATGATTTATCTTGAACTTGTAAAAAATTATGATATTTCAATTTTGTTTTGATTGTCATCTTGAGCTTTTAATTTTTAGTCGTTGATTTTTTAATTTATTAATTCATATAAAAACAAAATCAAAATGTAATGATTTTTTATAGACACATAGATAAAATAATATTTATCACATCTAACGATTTTATTTTAACGTTTAATTTTTAAATTTTGAGTTATTTAAGTTTTTAAAAATAGAGGCATAATAGAGAAATTTGAATCATCCTCTGAATTGACTGAGACTAATCTGGTTGTCCATATTTTAATTGTATCCCTCCTATAACTGAGGGGACATGCACGCTACATTAATTATTAATCATGAGGTTCGTGAGAGAACAAAAGAAATAAGAAGAAATTGATAAATTTGTTAGTAAAGGCAATATCTTTCTTTTTATTTTAATAAAACAACAATAAATTGAATAAATTTGTTAGTTTTTTAAATTTAGAAGGATAAATGTAATATTATAAATTTTAGAAGAGAAAAAACATAATTTTGAAGGACATGAAATCTGAAGAAAAAGAAATTAGTTGTTAAAAAGTAAAAAGCCGATATTTTAGATCATTAAGACAATTTTAAAAATATTATAAATTAAGTACTTTGTTAATTTGAAATATGAAATTGTAATTGGCAATTACAAACTAATTGTAAGTCGATCGATATGACAGTTTTAGATATATAGATTATTAATTAAACATGTTACGAAATTAATAATTATTTTACCTATATCCAGACAATTAAAATTGTAATAATTTAATCAGCTTTTACAATTACTTTACTAATGAGAAAAGAAATGTTTCAAAGAAAACTTATGACAAAGCTCAATGATAAAAAAAAAATTGATTGGTTTTATACGCCCATTCTATCTTTTTCTTTATTTAATAAAGAGATGTTGTATCAATCATTCTAGTTGCCCTCATAATTTCAGAGTAATTAAAACCATTGATGGAGCTATCTCCTAATTTATTTCAACCAATTTGACATTAATTTGGAGAGAGAATAAGATTTGGGAGGAGAGAGAGAATTATATAAAGTCAGGTACAGATGCAAGATTTCTCTTGGAAGGGAGGGATTTAAGAAGGGAGGCAGCTGCCTTTCAAAAAAGACAAACGTTAAATTTTTTTGAAAATTTTCTAACTAAAATAAAAAAAAAAGTCCAAATCCAAAGGAGGCAGCTGCCTTTTATGGATGAATGTGGGTCCGCCCCGTTATAGAGTACAAAAGGGAATTCATATCACCTAAAGTAACTTAAATTTTGAGTATAGTTTCGGACCATCGGATCTGCTCTGGTACGAATATTAAAGAGACCACATGAATTTCACCTCGGTCGAATTGGTTCAGAATATGATAAGACAATCCGGATCCAAACTCAAAATTTGAGATACCTCGTAGCAGTGTTGTAAAAAACGTCGTTTAGATCGATTAATTGACTGATTAGTTGTTGACGGTTACCAAACCATCATGATTTTTTTCAAATAATCAGACAATTATTCTCGATTAATCACTTAGCAGTACCTTAATTATCGTCCGACAACCACATACCGTTATTTACAACACTGCTTCGTAGTATTCAGACTCATACAAAGGTAGGTAAATATATCAACATAGTAGATTTGACTTTCATGCAGCGTATCAATATAAATTTTCATTTGACTATGTTGTTCCTATCAAGTTAAATCAGCTCCGTCCATATCTTTACCTTAGAAAGGCAGACAAGCAGGTAAGGCAACAAAGTGGAGAAGAGGGTTTAATAGTAACTTGATAGTGTACATTATACTAATGAGGTTTATACAGAGAAAGAAAGAAACAAGTTTATTTGGTGAAAAGTAAAAGTTGATGTGTTGGGACTTGATGAATGATTTGATTAGAGCACTTTCGTTTCAGAAATTTACCAAAGATGATTAATTTGTCAGAGCAGTTATTATAGCAATTACTTTTAATTAAATTTTATACTATGCTTATTTTTTGCAATTGATTTTAATTTTAAATTTAATCCTAATTTTGTAATTTAAAATTTTACATTAAAATTGTACGTCGAATGATATTTTAGACAGATTATTAATTAAACAAGTTATAAAACTAATAATTATTTTGCATTCAGACAATTAAAATTATAATCATCATATCAGCTTTTACAATTACTTTATTATTAATTGAAATATCCCCATCGAGCAGCCCCACCCTCCCAGCTCCAAATCGCAACGAATTTGATCTGCTTTGATTCGAATCTGACGGACCAAATCACATATGATAGTGATAAGAGTGCTACGGTAGGGGTTTGCTAACGGGTACGGGCCGGGCGGGTAGGATATACCTGGGGTCGGGCATGGGTACGGGTCGGGTACGGGTATCACGGGTATACGGGTACCACGGGCCGGGTATCACGGGTATTTTTTTCAAAATCCGTGCCCTGCCCGTCTTATACCCGTGCCCGTGGTACCCTTGACGGGCAGGGCGGTCCGGGTTTTTTTTTTTTTTTTTTAATTGAAAAAAAAAATTTGAAAAAAAAAAAAAACCGACGGGACGGTGGGTCCGGCCGGTCGAGTTTGATTAGACTGGTCCGGGCCCGGTTGAACCGGTGGCAAATTCGAAATTTCAAAAAAAATTGAATTTTTTTGAAATTTTTAACGGGTACGGGTCGGGTATGGGTCGGGCGCCAGATCGAGTCGGGCGGATACGGACGTAATTCGAGCCGGATTTGCCCAGGTATTGAACCAAATAATCGTACTCTACCCGTTTTATGTCCGTACCCGTGTACCCGTTTACCCGACCTATACCCGGGCTCGGGCACAGGTACCCCGGGTACCGGGCACGAACGGATCGGATACAGGCGGCCCGACCCGGGATTTTGCAAACCTCTATGCTACGATACTATACATAGTGCACTTTGATTCATACTACGTATCTATATTTGTATTTTTAAAGTCTAAAACATTGATTCAAACCATACTTCATGATCTCTATATAAAAATGTACTTAAAGACCAAATTTATGTTTTTTTTTTTGAATTTTTGTACAACTTTTTTAGATAGATAGAAAATCACTACTTTGAAATAGTCTAAAATTTTTAGATCAGGTGGTTTTGTACCAATTTAATAAAATAGTAGAAAAATTATAAAAAAATATAAAATTTATTATTCAAGTACATTTTCGTACGGTGATTATGTTGATCAGAACAAATCGATTGTCTAAACTTTAAAAATAAAGATGTAGTATATATAGTATCATATAGCCTGACTCTATTTCCAGTACTTTAGCTACTCTTGATGTTTTCAAGATTCCTATTATATCACATTATATATTTTAATTTTTTTTAAAAATTAAGCTTTGAGTCAGCCGTTAATAAGGGCCGGAACTAAAACTTTTTAACGATTTTTATTAATAATATTTTAAGTTCAAAATTTAATATTTTGGAAATATTAAATGAGGATGAATTCAAATATTTGTAAGTTATAATATCTTACAACAATTCAATTTTATAATTTTTAAAATCCAAACAGTCAATTCAAACCATTTAACATGATCTATCCTCCTTACTAAATAGCATGCATATTTTTTTGGGACCCAACCCTCTATTTGTCCAGAGAAGATCTAAGCCGTTGATTCCATAAATCTTAGCCACTCATCAAAATAGATCTCAATCTCAGCCTTTAATAAATAATTTTGATTTTATACACCTGTTTCATGTTGTCAAACGTGTAGAAATCTAAATTTAATTAAAAACGTATCCACTACATGAAAAACCACATAGTAATTCAACATAATTTTTCACGTGTTTTGCTTTTTCTCCACGCGTTTTGCTTTTTCTCTCCGCTCCACGAATTCATATCCTCTGAGATATCTCAAATTTTGCGTGACTTTTTGAAAAATCTAAATAATGGGCCCCTGCGCTACCCCCGAATAGGAATCCGTATCCTCTGCATTAACGCAAAAAGGAAAAGCATAGCTGGAATAGCACTAGGCATGCATGGGACAAAGAGATTGATATAATCCAAGCCAAGAGTGGAGTTACGTGAACAGCCCAAACGCTAACAAAAAGAGTAAAGCACTACTGGTTTTCCCTGTTTTCTTCTTATTCAATGCCAGCAGGATCTAATTAATATCTTGGCATTTGGTGCATTCAGCAGAACCAAAAAGGAAACTTTTGAGTTAATACATATATACCGTTCGATCAGCTTTAAAATTCGTATAAATTAAATCCCCACTAATACTGAAGACCCCTTATGGTTTAGGCGGGGGCCGGATGGGCTCCGTTTACAATCGGACGGTCCATATCTATTAACTCAAAAGATTCTCTTTTGCGTTAATGCAGACGATGTGGACTCCCCGAATAGGCATCGATAGAGTGGGAAAAATGGCACGCCAGAGCCGGCTCCGTCACAGAACTGCACGGGTGTCAGATATGTGCCGTGCCTCGCATGTCCCGTGCCGTGACCATTCGCGTGCCGTGACCAATTGTTAGTAAAGAAGATACGGCACGGCACAACACGGAGATTACCTTCGTCACGGCATGGCACAACACGGAACACGGCACGTCACGTCACGAAACACGGCAAGACACGGAACGGGAGACACGAAAGATACGGGATTAGCTATATATTACTATTTTTAGATAAAGGTCAGTTATATTCCGATCCTCTTCTCTTTTTAGATACGGGATTGGCACGGCACGGCACGACTTGGTCACAGCACGCGAGTCACGGCGTGACTCGCGTGCCGTGACCACCCCTCATAATTTTGGTCACGGCATAGCACGTGAAAAATTAACTTGGTCACGGCACGTGACCAAAGTCACAGCATGTTAGTCACGACACAGCACGGCACGGCACGTGACCAAAGTCACGGCGTGTTAGTCATGGCATGGCATATTTTTTCCACACTAGGCACCGAACACGTCGGTCATGCAAAAGTTGAGATATCTTAGAAGATACGCACCCGCCCTCCACCGTCTCCGTACCAAAATAATATTTTGATCCCGTTGCAACGCACGGGCACTTGACTAGTATATTAAAATGGGCTTGGAGATCAAATTTTACATTTATTTATTTTTTTTACTATTTATCAATGTTCTAAATAGCGCACTATAGCGTTTTCGGACCTTGAATGTTAAACTATGGGATAAAAGTGCATCATTTCAGCTACGACTGCTATAGCGATTATAATAGTCCACTATTTGCGCTACACGTTATGCGCTATAGCGCACGCTATGCTACATAGGCTTTTATGTGAAGGTCAAACTGAAATTTTTTTTTAAAGATAAACTTTTTCAAGATTTAGATTCAGATTGATTTTGCTTTTAAATAGAAAAAAATAGATAATTTATTCCATGATGCTTAGTTTTTTTGAATAAAAAATAATATATAGTTTATGCCATTATACTTAGGTTATTTTGAATTGAAAAAGATAAATAATTTATGATGTTATTAGGAAAATTTTGAATAGTAATTTTAACTTTGTATTGGTTCAATATAAATATTATAATTCTTTAATTAATTTTGTGTTATTTATTGCTCTATGAGACTTTAGATAATGTTGATAATTAGTAGAAATATAAAATAGATATTTTTTAAAATAAAAAACACTATGTATGATAGCTTTCGTTATAGCTACACTATTCACAATAACTTTTTTTTAGCCTTTCCGCTATGATGTGATAATCACTATTTAAAATATTGCTATTTATTAAGTATTTTACAAAACCGTTGTTTTTAAACAATTTTGAACACTGAAATACAACAATTTTGTAAAATACTTAATAAAAACTAAAAAAAGTTCATAAAAATAAAAATATTGATCTCCAAGTATATTTTAATATAGAGATCATATTGAACAGTTGGGATCGACTGTTTGAACTTTAAAAATTACAAAATCAAATTGTTGTAAGATATTGTAACTTAGAAATGTTGTAAGTGGATCCCTCCTTATATTAAATAGGCATGTAATATATGTAATGGTGTAGTAGTAAATTTTGTATATCTATTTATTTATGGACCATCAAATTCTTCTCCCTTTAATGCTGGAGAAACTCTAGTGATGCTAAGAGATTTATCTAAGTTTGCCTACACCGTTTGATTGTGTGAAATGTGAGATTTGAATTCAAGTCTTCAACCGCTACAATATAGAATTCTAGTCTAGCGCGGATTAAACTATATAAAAAAAAAATTAAATATTAGTATATATAATTAAAAATTTCAAAACCACAGCAATTGCTAAGTACCGTTGGATTGTATTAAGATCCTCCATAACTTTTAAATATGTTGCGAATTGTGAACCGTCAGATATGATCTGAAAGACAACATAACTGCGCTAATAAAACAAAATGATGATGAATAGTAAGGTTATATCTCAAGACAAATATCCAAACCGTTTAAATATTATCCCAAGAGAAGAGATTAGTTAATAGTGATTTATTTAATAATTTTAACAATATATTCTCAAATTAATATAATTGGATATACAAATAATACAAAAATTAAATTTCATACAATTTAAATATTATTTGATGAGGTAAGATACAATAAAATATATTAATTTCATATCATTAAAAAAATTAAATCACTTGATTAATATTTAAACATGGTTACATGTACCAGTTTGAAAGTGATGATAAGGTACAAATAGAATATATAGGAATTTCCTTTTTGATGAAAACCTGTAGGCATACTCTATTGGTAAAAACGAAAGTCTTACAGGAATTACATTATCATTATGATAATATAATTGCATAAAAAATTAAAAACTAAAATCGAAATTGCAAATGATATTAAAAAACTAGAAAGCTGACAACTAAAAAGCTAAAAAGCGACCTCTCATCAAACCCGCCTATTCCTTTTCCATAAAACTAAAACAAATGGAGGGGTTCCTCGTAACTTTCCTTTAAACTCTCTGACAAGCTTCCTTCTTACCAGTAACTCCGTATTTTGCCCTGGTGTCGCCTCCTCGTACCAGTAGTCATACCTCCATGAATCTTGCAAGCCGAGCTCTTCCATGAATCTGGAACTCGGTTTGCCATTAAAATTAAATCTCCTGATTCTTGCCCAATTCACATAGTTCCTCCTTGCTTGTTTGACATTTACTTTTATTTTCCCAAGAGGGAACCTTATCCAGCGATTTGTTGGAGATGGCCTTCACCAGGATCTTGGAGTTTGATATCACCTGGTAAGTACATTCCTGACTTGTGTATCCCCTGTTCTTTATCTGTTCAAGGATCTGATTCAAGGCCACTGCCTCCACCTGCAATGCATCATGTGCAATTAAATGGCTGCCTTGTATGCTATCGCATGCAAGCTCTATAGCTCATAGCTGCCTTGAATGATTGCAGTACTATCGCATGTAAGCTCTATAGCTTATGTGCTCAATTTACACAGCTACCAGCCTACTGAATTGCTATCCTCTGCGGAGCTTTTAGCTGCGGAGCTGTGCGGAGCTTTTAATCTAGTCCGTTCGTTTTGATTGGACGGATCAGATCAGATTTCAAAATTTATATCCCTATAATATAGTCCGTCCGATCAAAACGAACGGATCAGATTACAAGCTCCGCACAGCTCTGCAGAGGATACGCTCCCCCAGCCTACTAGGTTGTTCATTGGGTCCGGTTTAATTGATTTTAAACCGAATCAAATTAGATTGGATGAAACGGTTCGGTTTTTTTGATTTATTTCTTAATACCAAATAGAGGATTGCAAATATCCATCCGGGTTGGACCCGACCCGTACCCGCCCGTGCCCGTTACCCGGATTACCGTGCCCGAGCCCAGGTATGGGTCGGGTAAACGGGTACACGGGTACGGATAAAAAACGGGTAGGGTACGATTATTTGGTTCAAAACCCGAGCAAACCCGGTCCGATTTACGCCCGGCCCGACCCGACCCGACTCGACTGGACCCCGTACCCGACCCCGTACCCGACCCGTACCAGTTAAAAAATTCAAAAAAATTCAAAAAAATTCAAAAAAAATTCAAAAAAATTCAGAAAAAATTCGAAAAAATTCAAATTTTTTTGAAATTTCGAATTTGCCGCCTAAAAAAAAAAAAAAAAAAAAAACGGGTACTTGACCCGGACCGCCTTACCCGTGCCGGGTACCACGGGCACGGGTATAAGTCGAGTAGGGTACGGATTTTGAAAAATATACCCGAGTATACCCGACCCGAGATACCCGTATACCCGACTTACCCGTACCCGACCCAAACCCGTATCCGACCCCGGGTACGCCCGGTCCGCCCGAACCCGGTCCGAGAGCAGCCCACTAATACCAAAGCAATTGAACCCACTCCAGCGAAAACTAGGCTTCCAGCCTTCCCCTCTTTTTGTTTTGTTTTGAAACCTTGGAAGCCGTGCCATTTGCTTTCTCTATAACTCCCTCTCCTGACACGTCAGGACTCATTTCTCACCTTCAAAATTCACCCCATTACCCACCTAACCACTTTCTCTTTTCTTTCTGTTTTTATTTAATATCAATTTATTCATTATTTCTTTCTATTTGGTCTTTACCTCTTGAGGAGGCGCAGAGGCGCTCTTTCTCAACTACTCAAATACCTACTTCTCTCTTAGATTTAACTAAACCCACCTCAAATTCTATAAATCTCTTCAGGTAATTAACCTCCGTTTGATCTGTTTTTTTTGCCCTATTTAAAATAATTTTTTTTTGATCTTTGATCCTCATTCGTGTTTTTTCTTTTCTAAGAATAAATTCGATTGTTCAACAGTTAGTTTGCTTTTTTTCTTTTCCTATTTGAGTTTTATTGCTGAAAATTAATACTTCGGTTTGAACCGAACAAATCGAATAAAATTTTAGTTCAATTCGATTCGGTTAATAGGCTTAAATGGTTCGGTTCGATTCTGTTTTTTAAACAAAAATAATACTTTGGTTTGCCTATTTTATTTTGGTTTCAACCGAACCGAACCGGTGAACACCCCTACAGCCTACCGTTGTCAAATTACATGACATAACGTTACATATTTATCTATACGACAATACAACACAATCACATAATTATAATTTTCTATCCAATGTTGTTTTCCACAAGGCCTCACAGCTCGTCGATACCATAGCCTAATTACTATACCTGGTCAAAACGAGTCCTGGACTGATAAAATTACAGGTTCTTGTTCCAGAACCTGTTAGATTGCATGCTGAGTACAAAAAATATGTATGGTTTGACCGGCGTACTTGTTAGAATTAGAGATGAAACAAAATAAACTAAATCTGGTAAATGTGACAAATATGGCAAAACTTCCCATTATATGAATAGATAAATTTTACTTCTAAAAACACCAGAGTCACATAATTATTTGGGTGGGGTACATCAAAACAACATGACATGACAATGCCTGATATCTTTGATCAAATGCAAATAGAAGAGGAACTCAATGTGTTGAATAAAAATGGTGGTTCAGATGCAAACGCAAGTGCAGGTGCTAAAATGAAGCATGATGGTAGTGGATTTCCACTAAGGCATGCATTGTCAGCGAAAAACGCCGCATTAAATTGCCACATGTTACCACCCTGAGGTAGCTTCCCACAGAGCTTGTTGAATGATAGATTTGGAAAATATAATCCAGCCGCTGTAGCAAGTGAGTTCGGCACTTTCCCATATATTTTATTGTGGCTTAGATCAAACTCGTATAAATTATTCGAGAATTCTATGTGACTCAAATCGAACTCCAAGTCATTATTAGCCAAATCAATTTTACCTGTCATCTTATCTTTTCCAAATAAAACAGAAGCATCACCACTGAGTCCGTTGTTTGCCAAGAGAATTATCCAGAAATCTACCAATCTGTAACATTTTGGTATTTCGCCAGTTAAGCTATTGTTGGAAAGGTCAAGTGTGTGAGACGACCCATGAAAAATCCCAGGTGGTATGGTACCTGTGAGCTATTCAAATTTAAAATGCTAAATGTCAACTCTAAACTGGAAAGAAAAAAAGAAAAACTGTTTGGTAGATCCAAGAAGCACAGAGTTCTATGAAGGCTAAAGAGATAACAAATTAACAACTTAAATGTCAACTCTCAACTGAAAAATAAATATATTTAGACATTCAAGAAGGACAAAAATTGTTGTGAAGGCTAAAGAGAGAGAATAAGTTGGTATTCATTAATTAAGAGTACATTTCTTGTTAGCGTACTAATTTACCGTAGTACAAAGTACAAACTGTCTAATAAAAGTTAATATGGAATGTAATCGGTGTTTAATTTATAAATGAAATATGTATCAAGCTTCTTAATTATTAATGCAACGATAGAAAAAGTATGATACCCAATGAAATACATGATATCTCATCGAGCCTGATTAATTATTCTGGATCCGATCTGATCGAACAATCAGAAGATGGGTTGTCTGACAATTATATTAACCTTTTATGTTATCAGAAACTATATTAACAAACGCTAATAAATAATATTTGTATCCATTGGTAGCCTTAATAATTTACTACCAAAGGCATGTTAACTAACCATAAACACCGTTCATCACCATATCTAGTTAATTTGTCTAACAATTACAACAAATTAGTTTTCACACCTAATACAAAAGCATATGCATTACCAGCACATTTGTACAACACACATGAGCTAGCATTCCAGATGCATATATTTAGCATTGAGGCCTTTGCAAATTACACCTAATTTGCTACTTTCGAAAGCAATTAACAAACTGTAACCGCTATTTATGTCTTACCTACTTGTGATTGAAATGAACTATCATGGTCAGAATCCCCCGTTTATTTTGTTTTCTTAGTTCAAAAAGGCAAAGATCCCCTTGTTTCAGTCCATTTATCCGTGCAAATTTGTGCCAACCTTTACCTATGCATCTCTTCATACTTCTATTCTTGCAGTAGTAGTTTGCAGTACATCTCTTGCCTCTCTTATCTGAATCGGCAGGTAACAAAGTAATCTTCTTCTTCTTGCTTTGAAGAACTTTGCATGCAAATCCGCTTGGTAAATTCTAGTACATAGTAATATAGGACAAGAAGATAGTAAGACTGATTGCATATGTACTTCATATATATATCATGCATTATGTAATTTGTCTTGCTTCCAGCATTGTAACTTTTAGTAACAGTAACAACATAAAAATGCTTACGTACCAGTGTACAACCGTTATGTGTATCAATATTGATTGGAGTCAAGATTTTGACAAACAAGTCACTACCCTTTTGTGTTTTTCTGGCCATCCGATTAGCAATCTCTTTTTGAGCTTGTGTCAGATGGGTCCTGCGGGGTACAACATATAGGCTGGAATCTTTCTTTGCTCTATTCTCCTTTGTTTTTCTTTTTATGACAGTTCCATGCTTTCTTTCGTCACTCTCGCTCTCGCTTGATTCTTGAACAAAATCTGCAAAACACTTGTTTTATTTTTATTTTTTTTCTCTTTCATAATAAGCTTGACCGTATATGCAGAAATGTTTGTACAAAAATACATCATTTTTACTGGGGATGCTTGGTATATATAATTGGATATCTGTGGTTAATTGATCTTAAGAGGATGCTAGTCCTCCTCTA
Source organism: Carex sylvatica (assembly GCA_964058845.1). Lineage (NCBI taxonomy): Eukaryota > Viridiplantae > Streptophyta > Magnoliopsida > Poales > Cyperaceae > Carex > Carex sylvatica. The sequence continues at coordinate 49,518 of CAXKVR010000078.1, forward strand.
TCACAGGTAACAGAAGTTTCCAGTACTATTATATGATAAATGTTCTTAGAAGAACTGATCACATTCCTTAATGAAATAGAATCCATGATGCATAAAAGATTAAAAAGTTCAAAAATAATAAGAACAAGATATATATACCTACCTATCTGTTTTCTCTTACCACAAACCCATTCCCCAGTGGTGTATGCTCGAGCGACACGTGATGAAATATCACTAGAAGAATCATCATTGTCACTACTACCAGAGGATATAGATATGATGTCTTTGTTAACCTCGCAATGAGGTGCAGACTCTGTCTGCGTCTCCGTCTGCGTCTCCGTCTTTTTTGCAAAGAAAGGAGCGGCTTTTTGGCATCCACTTGGATCAAAGATTAGCACTTTAAAAGAGGAGGTACCGTTGTATGTAAATACCAAAATATCATTTTTATCTATACTATTAGCGGTTACAAAGTCTTTCCAACCGGATCGCAGAGCAAATATGTTGTTACACCTCATCATCCTCACATGCCAAGTAATTCCGTTTGGACCTTCAAGTTCAACGATTTCTCTCATGGATCCTTTCAACATTCTTGCAAACTTCGTTGGAATAATCTGAACCATTATAAACAAGAAGGTAAACAGTTTTTTTGTTAGTGGCAGCTAAATAAGCACAACTAAAACTATTTGAAGACTGATTTAAAAGTAGCAGCAACACAGTAGAATGAAATTTGAAGGATATGTATAACTTACCACTGTATGCATAAAGGAAGCATCCATCTCCACATAAAAGTTATTCATTCTTGAACTCAATTTGCCACCTCCTTTCATGATCTCTCTTCACATCCGAAATCCATATCTTCAAATCTTCATATGCATTGAAACTCAAGAAAGTTTCATTGATTATTCATTTCAATTTTGCAACTGCCGCATTTATTTTCTACAGTGAAGTACGCTTGCTTTTAGAAAAAGAAAGAAAAGTTGTTTCCATCCTAATACCCTATTCAGTCCTTTCCTGTTCTCAAGTAATAAAGCCCCCTCTTTATTATTCAAGGATCATATAAAGTTGTATACATGCCTACCTAGCTTATTCAATATCTCTGACAATATTAATATTAGACAACTGTTAAAATATTTTCAAAAACGTAACAAATTTATGTTCTTTTGGTTTAGATTGGGCACTTCCATAAAATTAAAATGTTAACAAAACATTTTTTTTCTCTTTGGCGCATAGTTAATAATTAAGTAATTTAAATATTTACCATTTTTTATTGTCATCAAATGAATTCTTCTCGGTGAAAACATTCTTTCCAATCTGAAAATTTAAATTCTAATTTGTTTCTATTGAAGTAATCTTTATTGAATTGAATTGAAATCATATGCTTCTTTATTCCGATCAGCATTGAAATGAGAAAAAACATCATTTGAAGTCAGTTCTTCTCAATTAAAAAAATAATAATAGATGATATCTGTACGAAATTCTCAAGGAATAGATTATTGAGTTGTCAATTTGCAAAATAGAATTATTGGCATTGAAATCGTTTCTAGAGGGATACATATTACAATTCCTTGTATTTTTTGTGATTCTAATTTTCACAACATACAATACTTGTTATGGTTCTTTTGTTTTTGAATTACAGAACTGAATTTGTTAATGGTTTTGTTCCTTGCATTTTATTTGGTCTCACAATTAATGGTTGAGCAAAGTATTGATTATTTTGACAGTACTTTTGAGTCAAATTATTGTTTCAGCTTGAGAACTTAATTAGTTCAGCTAAGAAAAAACACTTAAATTAAAGTTTGTAGAGATTTATCGGGACATATATTTTTGTCCGATGAGATTATTGAACTCAGTGACTAATATTTTATCAAATTTTTTTTTACTAAAAGACAGGGTTTTATAATTGATTTCACAAGTATATATGCATCACATAAAACCTAGTTTAACTTGCAATACAGTTTGTATATACATTGATATAAAACAAACATCGTTACAAGTTACAGCTGCCGCATTTATTGTACTCTATATAGTCTATAGTCAAGCGAAGCGTACGTTCACAGAAAGAAAGCTTTTTCCTCATGTACCAGTACAGCTGCTTTTGACAAAATGAAAAAGAAAGCTTTTTTCCTTTGTTGTATATTCTCTGGTAGTTTCATGAAGTGAATTACTGGTTGAGGTGGGTTCCGCAAGTAACTTAAAGTCTGTCTGTAGGACCCAGCTGATAAAGAAAGGTAATGACATTCATTGACAGAGTAGTTTTGTTTATGCAGCGCTCAGACAATAGAGTCGAAACATCACCACAAATGACTTAGTGCGCTGCATGAAGCAAAAGTTGCTATGACAATATCTGTACCATTCAATTCCCGTTTGCATCAGTTGATTGTTATTGAAATTTAGTTTTAACTTTAGTTAATTTATTCACATTCGTTTTTACGATATTAGAATTATGAATTGAGGACTATGGTGTTTTGAAAAATAAAGATGTTTTACTTCTTGTAAATATTCTCATTTTGAAAGTTTAAACAATCAATCCGAAACATTTAACATGATCTCCATATTAAAATGTGCTTGGAGACCAAAAGTTTTCATTTTTTTTTTTAATTTCTTTTACTATTTTTTAGAATTTTCGAAAATCACTGTCTTTTAAATATTAAAACAGTCATCTTCAAAGATTCTAAAATATTAAAACAGTGGTTTTATGCTAGGGAACAAGAAAAATTAGGTAGAATTTTTTTTTTGTTTAATGATGAGGCTAAATATGTAATTTTATGGATATTATAATAGCTTAATTGAAAAGAAAGAAAAAAATTACTAGGAAATTTTCATTTTAGAATAAATAATACGTTATTATACAGTGTTGAAATGAAATTTAAATAAAATTTTATCAACATGGATTGACTTGTAACATTGGTTTGAAGTGCTTGTCAGTTGAGAAGGTTCAAAAGATTCCATATCCCATTGAGGTAACAGAATATAAAAAAGAGAAATAAAATAGTACTTTGCACATTCATATTGAATCAGTTAATTCCCACATTTCTTATCTCTAACATTGTACATTCCCACATTTCTTACCTCTAACAAAATAAGAGTAATTACATTTTTTATATATTCAATTGCAGGAGAAAAATGATCAGCTAGCACCACTCTAGACCTAAATGACCTTCAACACATACGCAACAAACAAGCCAGATAACAAGATATCTGATTGTTCGTTATGTCTCAGCACAAATTTTAAAGTGACTCTGTAGATCTAAACATGTATGAATTACTTGTCCGACTCGACAGCTGCCAGCTAATTATATGACCGTGGAGAATGAGCACTCGTATTGACATTGATGACAAGGTCAAGATCATATGGCAAATTCAGATTGAGGGTGCTGTTTATTTAGTGTGATATTATTCTAGAAAATTAATAGATGACCTCACGAGGTGATCATGGCCTTTGAATCTAAGATGTTTATACGTGTTTTCATGGAAAATGCAAATGCGATGATGGTTGAATGAATATATTGTGTTAGCTTATTTTATATATATGAATCTTTCAATACCAATAATTCTTAGTTTCTTACAAATATATGAAAATATATTTTTCAACAAATAAACTCTTATATATTTATGTTTCTAAATTATTTAGTTATTAACATTTTTATAATCATAAATAAAAAAATATGACATTAAATAATACACACAATGATCAAGTATGATATTTGAGAAAACCAATATTAAAACAGACTTTAACATCTAGATCGAGTGAGACAAATATTTAAACACATTTTAACCAAACTTTACGTTTCTATTCTGATAATATAATTTTTATTTCAATTTCACATATGTACAACAACTTTTAAATTAGAAAGATTTCTTAATAATAAATCACTTTCTAAAAATCACGCTGGCGCACATATCTAGACATTTAAAAAAAAATTAGAAGATAATTTATTACTTAATAATGATTTATTTAATAATGTTTTAATTTATTCTCAAATTAATTCAAATAAGATTTCCAAACTAATCATAAATTTACATGTATGTTGTTTATAATTGAATATACAAATAGTTCAAAAATCAAAATTCGTACATTTTAAATATTCTTTGATAAGGTACTGATATATAAAAAAATATTAATTTAATATCATTAAGAAAATGAATTACTTGGTTAATATTAGAACATGTACCAATTTGCCCTAATCAATATATGAAAATAGAATTAATTTCTCACAAATGGAAAATCTGGTAATGTTATTCTCTCTCTCTCTTTCTTTGTGTCAATTTGTTCTAATCCACATAGAATGAAAATATAGAAAAAGTTTTAAAATCTGGTAATGTTCTTCTTTCTCTCTCTTTCTTTGTGTCAATTTGTTCTAATCCACATAGAATGAAAATATAGAAAAAGTTTTAAGGCCCATGGGCCATGGATCTGTTTTTTTTTGCTAGAGAGTTTAGTCAACTAGATTCAAGCTGATCATGAATTCATATACATCCTCAGCGTTAACGCATGGGTTGAGCTTAAATTCGTTACTTTCGTTACATATTAACACACATTTTAAAATTTAAAATTTTTAAGGAGCTCTGTGTATTATAGGCGTGAGCACAATTAATCTAAATTATAATCAGACAATTTGAAACTGAAATAGATTCACATTTCAGTTGCCACCAAAAATATAATACTTAGTTCGAAATAATTAAAGAAAGCAATAATTAAAAATTCTTTATTTATTATACTATTTTTAACGATTTTCAAAATAATATTTAGTTCGAAATTTAATATTATAATATATGTAAAGGTGTAGCACATAATTTTTTTTTTAAAGGTTTGGTCACCGGCCTTGTCTTGTTTAAATCCTCCCCGCCTGCCGAACCACGTATATTTATCTATTTTGAAACATTTTTTTAATATGAAATGTTTGATGTGAAAGATCATGTTCAAAGTTTAAATAAAACTTTTGCCAAATATATATTAAACAATTAAAAAACTATGATTTTGGAAGCCATGCTAATTGCTAATATCAACATTTGGATTGTTTATTTAGGATAAGTGGATTAATTGCTAATATGAGATTATGCTAGAAATAGTGGACCTAATTCTAATTAATCTTTTTTTGAAAACCTTCGCAGAAACTGTGAAGTCGTGAGAGGGAATCGAACTCTCGACCTTTGAGTACAACAATTCTAAGATTTTTTTCTAACTAATTGTACTACCTTCTCTTTGATCCTAATTAATTAGATGGAGAAAATTCAGAGAGTAATAGTGTGGGAGATACAAATGAAGGATCATGAAAAATCATGCCAAAACTGCCTCTTGCGTAAACAAAAATAAACTTGACTTTGACTTCAAACCACTTTTAAAGTTTAAGTATGACTACTTTACTCCATACACAGTTGTTTAATATAAATTAACCGTATCTGTCACTCTTTGTAAAGGTTTGTTTTTAATAATATATAATTTTTTTTATTCAATTTATAATCAGCTAGGATCTATATTTGCTAGCTATATATGAAACATAAAATATTATAAATCTATATTTTATTTTTTCATAAAGTAGTGAATCCCTCTAACGAAGTTTCTATTTCAGAATCCCTCAAATTAATGTTGAGAAAATATAAAGAGATTCATAGGTGCTCCTACCTTTTTGACAATATGTACGTCCACACTATTTGGTCATCAACAACACAAAGATTATGTATTGATTGAGCAAAGTACTTATCCAGCCACACATTCTACTGCTACTACTTGAGGTTTTAGCCATCTCTATAGACTACATTGAGTGAAAGAAAGAGGTGAGTGAATCCTAGATTGGATGAGAGAGAGAAAAATTGCAAGACAATGGGGACGAAATTCTAAGATAGATAATGGAAATAAAGAGAGAGAAGAGATCGAGGAGTGACAGTTATTTAATTAGATATGGATGTGGGTGATAATTAAAGACAAGACAATATTCAAAGAGGTGCAAAAAATAGAAAAATCCTGAGTACTATTTATACACGGTTCCAGACCAAAATCCGTATAGAATAATAATTAATCATACACGGTTCCTAAAAAGACCGTTTATAATTTACAAAATAGGCTCGAAAAAATGAAAACCCTAATTTACAGGGTTTGTACATAGTTATTTTGATAGAACCTTATATGATATGCATTTTTTTTTATTTTTTATATTCATGTTGGTTAGCTATGAAATAACCATAAAACTGACGCAAATTTCCTTTCCATATGTTGCCACCTTCCAGTCTCTATCCATCTGAAACTGCAGCCTTAGAATCATCTAAAATATTACAAAAAATACACAATGTCAACGTATGCACTGTTTAAAACACACATTGGCCAAGGCCAGCCTGGTGCACCCAGAAAGAGCCAAAGCAGAAGAATTAAAATAATTATTTACAACCATATGCCTTATTTACTACAGCCGATGAAATTAAATCCAGAGAAACTACAATATTCAAATATCATGAAAATCATGGATTTAGTAACTTTCAACCAAGCACTTCTAAAGAAATGGTATTGGCAGTGGAGAAATCCACACATCACATTATGTAAGTCACTGCTGATACAAAACATCGGCCGTAATGGGTTACTGGACTCTCCAATTTTTAACACTGCAATGAGAAACTCCATACAACTTTGCAAATTTGTTTTAACACACCACCCGAAAAATAGAGAAACAATTAGGTTCTGAGATAACAATTGGAGAGGGATTACTCTATATGCGCAATTTCCAATCTTATACACCTATATGCCCTTGACACAGACATAACACTCAAGTAAGCTTGCACTGATGCCCCAATAGACTTGCTCTTCAGAATCGAACTACCTGACAACACATAAGAGGAACTGGAAAAGCTAAAGAATATGCTAACGGGCCTAACTTTAAACCCGTTATCTCAAGATGATATAACTTGGACATGGAGCGAATCTGGAAACTACACAGTAAGGACCAGTCATAGAGCAATGAAAAACAATTCGCAAATTCTAAACAAGGCAAGCAAAATCTAGAAATTAGACGTACCACCTAGAATTAAAATATTCGGGTGGCTGATGCTACTAAACAAGTTGTTTACAATTGACAATCTCAAAAAGAGAGTTGGCCAATAGTTAACAGATGTGTTTTATGCAAGGCACAGAGTGAATCAATCAAACATATGCTGGATGAATGCATTTATTCGAAATCAATATATTTTCAATTGAGAAATGAATTACCAGAACAAATGCCGCCAATGGACATTGTCACACTAATTGAGAGACTAACAGATAGCAACACCACGAAGACCAGAAGAGCATAATATTGATAGTGCAATTTTGCATATGGAGGGAACGGTGTGGCAGGACTTTCACAGAGGAAAACAAAGAAACTAAATATATCAAACATGAAATATTGTGCCAGCTACAATACACATCAGAAGGAAGAACGAGAAGAACACTTACATACCGCAATTAATTGTCCAAGCTGCAAATCAAGCTTCTTTACTGTCTTATGCAACTTTTACTTTTTTTACCCTCTCATTTTTCATTTCTTACTTTCTGTTCTTTTATTGTTTTGTATTCTCACTACTCAATCTGTTTTGAGTAACTCTTTATTTTACTATGATGTAGTTACATATCTTATGTAACAGACTCCATTTTAATTAAATACGGATTAGATCCATATTTTTCTTAAAAAAAAATATCATGAGAAGAAAATAACATAATCATTTTTATACTAACTAATGGAGAAAGGCACTGTTTTCTCAGTGACGTGTCTGTTCCTCCAGCCCTCCCTACCAACCAATTATTGTTCATTTCAGAAGACTTCAAAAATAATGGACCATATTAAAGCACTGAACTGTAAATGCTACTTTCATTATTTAATATTAAATACTAAATATTTGATCTAATGTGATATAATTGACTATTAGATATCACATCAAGGCACCAACCTATTTGTCTCATGTAGGATGTCAAAGCGTACATACGGGTTGAGATATATTGATATTCGTATCCGTTATGTTAACATAATATTTTTTTTATTTTTATTTGTCTTTTCAAATATGATACAGATTGCATAAACGGATAAAAAATGTCATTAAAATCTCAATTTGTGCTTTAGATAAAATATTTTTCAAAATATAAAAAAGATAAAAAAATAATAATGAATACAACTCATTTGTATTTTTATTTCTATAAAAGACAAAATTTTATTGTATAATCATCTTTGTACAAAACATATAAATATATATAAGCTTACTTTAAAAATTTATCTTATACGATACGTACCCAATAAGCACACTCTCATCAAGGCACCAACCTACTTGTCTCATGACTCTCTACTATCTTTTAAAAAAAATGACTTGATACTGTACTCCATTGAAGAGTTTGGCTAGTATAACATCAGTGTCATTTTAATCTATATAACACTAACTTTAAAATCTATCAAATTAACTTCGAACGACTAATTCAAACCGTTCAAATCAATTTACATTATGTGTGATGCGTTTACAAACAACTTTTTATATTTTCGAGTTATTTTAGTATCAAATCAAGCAGTAAAAATATTGAAAAATTAATGTATTAAAATTAACTTTAAAACTCACATATTTGACCGCTTAATCTAATACTAAATAAATTCGAAAAGTTATAAATTTTGCATGTAAATGCACAACTAATAAAGTAGATCGGTTTGAACGATTTGGATTTACCGTTTGAAGTCAATTTGATAGGATTTAGAATTAGTGTTATATAGGTTGAAATAACACTGTTATACTAGCCCAACTCCCATTGAATTGTAAATGACTAAATACCACATTAATTTCATATTAAGTAATATTTATTTTATCTAATTTGATATAATTGACTATTAGAAAGCACAGTGCCCCTTAAAAGGTCACACTTAGGCAATCCCATCAACTCATCAAGGCATCAACCTACTTGTCTCATGGCGTCTCTCTACTCCATTACTCTCTCTCCTCCTCTCTTCCCCTCTCTCTCCTTCTCCTCAAAATATTTCCTCTCCTCTCTCCCCCTTTCAAGTCCAACTCATCTCTCTCCTCCCCTTAAAACCCACAATCTCTCTACAAAGCCAACTCTTCTCCACTGCACCTCTCTTTCCTCCATTGTTGACCAGCTCCAAGAAGAAGAGGAGTTAAAAAGAAACAATGATCAGGACACCGGTGACCAGCTCGCTAAGAAGTGGCGTGAGATCCATGGCCAGGATGACTGGGCAGGGTTGCTCGACCCGATGGACCCGTTATTGAGATCCGAACTGATCCGTTATGGATATTTTGCACAGGCTTGCTATGATGCATTTGACTATGACCAGTTTTCCCGCTACTGTGGTAGCTGTAAGTACAACCATCGGCATTTCTTCGAGAGACTCGGGATGGCCTCTTTTGGTTACGATGTGACACGGTATCTCTATGCTACATCCAACTTCAAGATTCCAAAGTTCTTTACTCAATCTGCATCCAACGAGCAAGTGTGGAGTCAAAGGGCTAATTGGATCGGGTACATTGCGGTTTCAAATGATGCCCAGACAGCCCGGCTTGGTCGCCGGGATATAGTTGTTGCTTGGAGAGGAACAGTGACCCGACTTGAATGGATTGCAGATTTAATGGATTATTTGAGACCCGTTACAGAGGAAGGCATCCCGTGTCCAGATCCATGGGTCAAAGTCGAGTCTGGTTTCGTTGATCTCTATACCGACAAGGACCCAACTTGTCGGTTTTGCATGTACTCTGCAAGAGAACAGGTACATAATAAAACAACGAATTTGTTAATATCAAACAATGAAATTGTTAATTACCCAGGAAAATTTTGCATTTTGTTTTGTAATCGCAGGTGTTGACCGAGGTGAGAAAACTAGTGGAAATTTATGGTCAGGAACGGGGCGAGGAGGTCAGTTTGACCGTGACCGGGCACAGCCTGGGCAGTGCCTTGGCAATGCTGAGTGCATATGACTTGGCAGAAACAGGTGCAATCACAACACCAAAGGGGAAGAAAGCATGGGTCACAATATTCTCCTTTTCAGGCCCACGTGTAGGTAACAGGCGGTTCAAGGAGCGGTTTGAGCAGGTGCTCGGGCTGAAGGCGCTGCGGGTAGTGAATGTGCATGACCCGGTACCAAAGGTGCCCGGCATGTTCGTCAACGAGCGAGTACATGAGATTGTCAGAAAATGGGGCGAGGGATTGCCGTGGAGTTATCACCATGTCGGAGTTGAGCTGGCGCTCGATCATAAGCGATCACCTTTTTTGAAGGAGACCGGTGACCAGTCCTGCTTTCATAACTTGGAGGCACATCTCCATCTCCTTGACGGGTATGTGTTGTTGTCACACTGGTACAGGGATACAACACTGGCATGTACCTGTACCAGAAGTTTACGAAATCATTAACTAGCTAGTTGTGCCTTGTGTTAATTATATATATTCAAACTACTGGTACTGTCCTAGCTACCAGCTTCTCACTATAAAAAATTGAGTCTCATTTTAAATTAGTTAAAAATTAGCATCGCATTATCAATTGCATGATTGAAGTATTTGACACCTATCTCTCTATTAACTTGAGTTAATTACACCCCTTTCTACAAAAAATAATTATTTAAATAAAATGTTATGCTCATATTTTGTTTTCTATAGATATCATGGGAGAGGCGAGCGATTTGTTCTAGCAACCGGTCGGGACCTTGCATTGGTGAACAAAGCAAGTGATTTTCTCAAGGCGCACCATCTGGTACCGCCATTTTGGCAGCAGGACAAGAACAAGGGAATGATTCGATCTCCAGATGGGCGCTGGATGCAGCCCGAGCGGGAGAAGCTTGACGATCATTCACACGATACTCACCACTACCTTGACCGACTTGGTCTAGTGGAAAATCACGAGTCTTGACGAACTATTCATCATTTTAACAATTCGAATCGACTTGTCATATGGTCCGTATAACCAGAATCTATGATCCAAATATCGTCATCTACAACTGAAGAGTTGATTAAATATGCTGAAAAATTAAAAAATTTACAGTAATCACCTGAATCTAATTCAAAGATTTTGAACTACATTTTGGGCTTTTTTTTATTTTTCCGTGTAGAGTGTTGGGCTTGACTGGGCTCCAGAAATGTTTTGGGCAGAAGGGAAATGGAGGAGGGTGCGGTCATTTTGACTGGAGATTATCTCGGCCTTATCTCATAATTTTAATTTTTTTATTATGCACATTAAAAATTTAATTAAATTGCTTTTTGTAAAGTATTTATATGGATCAGTTTTTTTCATAAAATATTAAATGTGTGTTTGTTGCTTATTGGTTATTTTCACTTTGTAATTGTAGAGATTTGAGTTAAAATTTCAGCTACTGCATATTATATATATCTATATATATATATATTATATATTTTAGTTTTTCAATATATATTTTTTATATATTTTATATTTTAGTTCTCTAATTTTTTTTTTTTAGTTCTGCACTGATTCCATGCAAATCTCTGCATATTGTGGGACTAACTCTGTTCTTGATATATCAGTCCAAATGTCCTATAGCGTTTATTGATAACAAAATTGTACACCTCCAAGCATATATATACTAGTAATTATTATAATAGTAACAGGGTATGCAAGTCATGAACGAATTCCAAAGTGTGTGTATATGTATATAGAGGTTGGCTACTATGCTTATATAAGCATATCCCTATATATACTTATAACTCATTTTTGTGTTTCCAATGTCCAAATGGTCGATATGAACCGTTAGATGTGATCTCTATATTGAAATGTGCTTGGAGACCAAATTTTATATTTTTCTGAATTTGTTTACTATTTATTAAGCCAATTTGAAAATCTCTGATTCAACGGTAGCATCTAATTTTACTGTTTTGTTAAGCCACCGTTGGATCAGCGATTTTCAAAGTGGCTTAATAAATAGTAAATAAATTCAGAAAAATGTAAAATTTGGTCTCCAAGAACATATTAATATGGAGAACAAGATAAACGATTCCGATCGACCATTTGGACATTGAAAACACAAAAATGAGTTATAAGCATATGTGGGGATATATATAAAATCAGATTGAAGGTGTTTTTTTTTTATAGCGTAACATTATAATTAATGGGCTTTAATAAAATCATGGTTTTTGATTATGTGAAAACATTTTGTGCTCATCGAAATTTCATTTTCATATATAGTACATATTTAGCTGGACAATGCAAATGTCATGATAATTGAATGAATTTGTTGTGTTGGCTTTAATTACTTTAAATACATAAGTATATTGTTCAACAAATAAACTGTTATGTTTATTTTTTTTAAAGTTTAATTACTAATACTTGTAAAATCTGTTATAAAATATATGATATTAAATAATGTACATAACGATTAAGTATGATATTTGAGAAAATCAATATATATTAAAATATATGAATTGTATTAGTTTAATAGTTATTAATGTTTAATAAATCAAAATAATTTAAATTAAAAATATTAATATTTCTTCAATAAATACATGTTTATATCAGGTAATCATTGCAAACTTTAAATAAAGTGAACACACAGTACGATTTACTCATTCTGCGTCATTTAATCGTTACGCAAAATAGCGTGAATTCCGAAGATTTATTCAATTCTACAAACAAAATTGATAGAAAGAAAGAGGTCACCAGACCAAATTCTAGATAAAAACCATCCTATCAAGTTCGCACGAATTTTATTGCGAAGCTAAAACCTCACTCCACGGCAATGCGGCCAAGTCACTGAAGGAAAAGTGGTGCTCGCCTGTCACAAGTTCTCGACTCACGAGCTCTTGTTCTGCGAAGCAACGTTGGATTCCGTAAGGTTTTTTTTTATGTTTGTGTTATTTTTGGCGTTTAACAAACGATTGCTTTAGAGTTTAGATGGAAGTTCATGTACGAAACAGGCATCTGCGCGTCTGGCGAAAAGAAACTTCATATATAATTACTGTCTGATTTAATTTCGAACATAAAGTTAATGTATTGCTCTGTTAAGTAATGGTAAACTTAAAAATAAAATAAAATACTGGTTGCTGTTCTTAGGCTTCATTGTTTTATTCCAGGACTAATTATTCTTGTAATTTGATTCAGTGTTGTGTTTGTCATTCCTTTCATTAAATAATGTTAATTATAATATTAGGGCTAAAAACTTTGAAGACTACAACTTCAAAAGCATATGGGTTTTGTTATGTCAGAGTCGATTTGGAACACGATTTGCACATACCATCTAATTTTCATTACATTGAATCATGTAGTCTTTGTTGATTTTCTTTCTAAGTGAAGCTTTTTTAAATCATTAGTTAGAAATAAAGCCAAAATTAGGAGTTAATTAGGAGTTACTTCCTGTCTTTTTCAAAAAAAATAAAAAAAATAATTACGTACATCTAAGAAAACTTGCACAAAATGTAAACTTTGGTGCCACAAAGTATGGTTATGAAAATCAGAATCGGAATTGGAATCGGTTATTTGACCATGAAATTAGAATCGGGTGAATCTGTCAGAATTGGCCGAATCAGATCGGAAACTCGGATTTTTTTTGCCAAAAGCACCTTTTTACTGAAATTGTATTAATTGGACTGATAACAATTAATATTTATCTAATTTAGAAATTAAATAGACTATTCCATAAAATATTAAATAAAGCTTAATAAATTCACAAAAAAACAAATAAAATGTTTAATATTAACTTTTACATTTCCATATTTTATTTTGTATGCATTAATTTATCTTCATTGAAAATATTTTATTTTATAAACAATTAATATTTTATTTTGCTTAAGTAAAAATAAAAAATAAATTAATGTTGTCAACAACTATATGCACCGTTTACCTTAGTCAAATGAAAATAATAATAAAATAAATCACTGTGTATTTAATAGCATAATCAAATTAAATAGGACAGCATTTTCAGTGAAATTAATACAAGATCATTGTAAGTCATAAATAATACAGGTCATGAGGGCTGATTACTAATTCATAGGTAAATGCTTATTTGCTCCTATATATATATGTAACAACGTCAAACATTCTTGCTAGGAAACTCAGGAGATTTCACTACAGTATGTTTCGTGAACTCTCCATGAATTTGTTTGGTAAGACAAAGTGAAACTATGAAAAATTCAGAATATCTAGAAAAGATGCACTTGACACTGATTATCAAATAGAGGAAATATTGAAGAGTTATTTTTATCATATTGGAAAAGTGCTCCCATCAATCAACTCCATCTATCTATGAATAAAAGTAAATGGAATGTAAATTCTTGTGAGGTACGAGTGAGTGTTAAGATGTAAGTTATTAGGGTTTGTATATTGAGCGGTTGGGATTTTGTGTGCTATAGCCTATGATTAGCCGCAGCCGTCTGATCAAGTGGTTAATTTGGGGATTACAAAATTGGAAACACTACTTGATATAAAAGGTTATTGCCCTAAAGCATTCTCTCTTTGTTATGTTCCTCTTGAATTCTTCAATTTATTCCACTTTCTACCATAATCCGATCTAGCTCTGGCGATGTCTATGACAAGCAACAGCGCTTCTACCGATACTATCACCTGCATTATTTCCAGCTTGGTAAATCTCATCTCTTCTGTTAAGTCCTATTATTTCTTCTTTCTTGCTTTCTTGTCCTTTGTTTGAGTTCCTTCTCCTTCAACATGCCATCGATCATTCCTCTGGACTCCTGAGAGCCATCGATCGCTGTCTACTTGTCCCTCAGCAAAACAGGCCAGGGTTAACGTTGGTTTACAATTGTGATGGGTTTTATTTTGGAGATATTTGCATGAGAGCATGTCTAAATTCTTTATACCTATACTTGCTATTTTTGAAGGGGGAATGTGTCCATATATGTCATTGGAAAACCAATAACCTAAAATTCTTGTTATAAATGTTGTCAACTGATACGCTTGTTATAATTGTCGATTGTAAATTCTTGTTGCTTAAACCCAAAATTTTATGTTGATTTTCATGTAAGCTGGAAAATATATTCATTAAATGCAACAAAAGAATTGCAAACATATTTTAAATTGCATTGAAATTGCGTCTCTATAAATTAAACAATCCCAATATTTGCTACTTTTTTTAATGTTGGAATGTATCAATATATGTTATTGGAAAAATAATAGCCTTAGTATTCCTTCTCTATTCCGATAAATGAATCCAATTTATATGCTTGTTATAATTGTTGCTTGTAATTTTATAATGTTAGAAATATATTTTGAAAACACAAAATTTATTTAAATAAATTTTGTGTTTTCAAAATATATTTCTAACAATCCCCCACAAAACTCAAAATCTAATTAAAAAATAAAAATAAATAATAAAATAAAACATATATATATAAATATTTCTGCTACCATTGTTTATACTGTGCATTGGGCAAAATATTTTGATTTCGCTTAGTGTCAATAATTTCAGTCCGAGGAGATCGGAGTGAACCAGGTCTTGAACAACGATTTCTTTGATCGGAACTTACATTATTACACACACAGTACAGAAAACTACATCGCATGTTGTGCGTTTGAGGCCATGCACATTAACTTGATTTTTTCATGAGAATATTCTACAGGTTGCCTAAACTCAGTAGTCACGGCCTTTTATATACGATCATTCTCATATAGAAGAGTTAATCCAAACTCGCTCACTCAGCTTGATACACCAACAAGCCGAGTACAAGTGTGGCCTAGCTCGCTCTTTAACAGCTCGTTGCCACCCCTAGTTGGAGGTCAAGCCACCCAATTATTTAATACCCTTGTTATTATAACAAAGAATTTCTCCCATCCGGATTTCGAACCCATGACCTCTCACATAGAAATCATGTGCCTTTGCCACTAGACCAAATGCTAGTTCTCAAATTTGAAATTAATTAAATCTCCAGAAAAATAACAAGCAAATTTTAACTTGCTAATAATAAATACAAATAAAAAATTCTTTAGTACACAACCACCCTGCAAATCTGAAGGGGCATTATGTTCTCCTTCAAAGAAGTGTCTTGAGTCTACAATGATATTATATAATGTCTTTATATGAATGTACATCAAGTACTGAAGCAAGAGATCTGAGAGCCGGAGAGCACAAATATTGATTTCTTTTTCTAATGCCTCCAATAAAGCTGAGAAAATCAAATATAAAAGTAGCTGAAATTAACTATTGTCATGTAAAATTCATTGCATAATTTCATAGCTTAATTCAGCCAAAGTCCATGAATAGTTCTATGAGTGGAAAAGAACAAAATATTGAACTTATCATACAAGCAAAGGATAGTACGAAAGGATACACAGACGAAAAACATACAAGTTCAAATTGAACAGTATAAATAAATGAATTGGGATAAAGGAAGTTTCAATATTATAGTAATTTTACCGAGGAAATATGCTTTATTTTCCATTGGTCTTCTCCTTGCAGTCTGGACTTGAACCTATTCAAACTTGAAGCAGTGAACTCTTGAAGGTTGGTCATATATTGCAATTTGCAAGTCAGGAACTGTTGTTTGCAGGGACCAGCATGTCAGATGGAGTTGGTTAAGCATGGGCATAGCACCACCCTCTATTTTCCATTCCTCCAAAATCATTTACAAAAAGTAGTACCAATTGTTGCAAGCGAACAAAAACTCCCCTAGAGTAGATGATCATCTGTTCCCCATCGTCATCAGCTGCTCGAATGGATGAATTACCTAGATCGAGTACCCTGAGTTTTGGTAACTTCTCTAGCTGGGGCATCGGGTCTTCCTCAAAATCAATAAAATAAAGTTTTAGCTTAACGAGATTAGGTGGGAACATGATACAATCAACAACTTCTTTCCTGGGCCACCTGCCCTTGATCAACAGGCTGAATGAGTGTAAATTGTTGTGGTTTCTGAAGGCTGAGATGCAATATACATTTGCATGTCACCTCTCATATTTAAATACAAAGAACCCAGATGATTTAGGTTGCTTAACAAATTAATCAATGTTTCATGTGCAACATAATCATGTATATCAATCCCCAACTTACGAAGATAGGAAAAGTTAGGCAGTTCTACAACCCAGTCTTGCTTAGCTCTCACCCCTTTTAAGGTCAGCAAACTTTGCAAGTCTGCTGCTGATGGTGCACTCTGGAGTCTTCCTTGAACACCACGATTACCATTGTTTGCTAACAATAAAATCTGCTTAAACATAAGTGGGCTTTTGGGCTTCAAAGCCCGATATCAACTTTGATACTCCCATTTCATATCAAGTGAGAGGAAACGGGTTTGTCACTTGACCGATTCATTTGACAGATCACACAAATTTGATTTGTCCGTACTATTTCCATTGGAACAACAAAAGAATAGAAAAAAGTGGAATTTAAAATAAACTTCTATTTCGTACTATTTTGCTCGTGTTCAGTTGATTGTTGAACAGTAAAATAGTGAAAGAGTGGGAGAGTAATGGAAAATAAGCCATTTCCATTTCTCGAGAAAATCCAAATGCTCTATTCACTATTCGGTTGATTGTGGAACATATAATTAGCTCATAGAAAAATAGAGGAGGGAATAAATTTTGGATTGAGAAATTTAAGTACCAAACTTATTTTGGATCAATCGATGGAAACTCTTAGTCTTGGGGACTTGTGTTATGGGTAACACTGAAGTCTATCTAACTCGGTGGGTGATAACATGTTTTAAATGTACTCCAAGAACAATGCTACGTAGAAATTACCATATGGCCCTTCCACAGACCACACTAATTTTAGTTTTGTTTCTCCTGCGCTTCTTAAATTACCATAATTTAACAGAAAAAGTTTTGCTCTTTTGATGAGAACCAGTGGAGTTTGATTGTATTTCATTGAACGACACTTTTTTTTTTTTTGAGGAAAAAATAATCGGCCATTTTTATTAATACCCAAAAAACAAAACTAAATTTTAAAAATAACCTTAACCAATTTTTTTTTTTAAAAATAACCCAACCGCCCGGGTCTGGGGCGGCCCAAAAAACAACCCACCCGCCTGGGCCTCGGGCGGGCCACAGAGGGACCAGACCGCCCCCACTGCGGGCGGTCCAATGGTGAGCAAACCGCCCCAGGGTCGGGCGGTCCACTATGCAGCATTTAAAAGCCTCTCCTGGCTCCATTATTTGTAAACGAAGTCAGAGAGAAATTTTACTGTTTGAGAGCGATTTTACTGTTTGAGAGAGGCGATTTTTAAGCGATTTTACTGTAGCAGAAGGTATGTTTTATTTTTATTTTTATTATAGCAATTACTGTTCTATTATATGTAACTTAACTGTCGCAATTACTGTAGCAATTACTGTTCTATGTAATTACTGTAGCAATTACCGTAGCAATTACTGTTCTATGTAAGTACTGTAGCAATTACTGTTCTATGTAATTACTGTAGCAATATTTTTTTTATTTTTTCTAATTAGATTACTGTACCCGTTATAATACCATATTTCTCAATGAAAACCAACTAATTTTTTTCCATTTCTTAATTGTTTTTAATTTCATTTAGTCAGAAATAATTTGATTAATTAATTATTAATTTTCAACAATCTAAAGTTCTATACATTGATTGAGTTCTATATTTATGTTCTTCTTTTTCAATTTATTCAATTTTTTTTTAAAATGAAACTCAAAAATTGATTGAAGCGAATCTCAGATATCTATATCTATTATTGATGTACAATTACTGTAATACTTATAAAGTTATTTTTTAAATGTAGTTTGTTAAGAAAAAGATGTTAGTTGCATTGTATGTGGGCGGCAAGTTACAAAAGAGTGAAGATGGCGTGCAGTACACGAAAGATGCTGCATTTGGCTTCGAGGTTAATGAAAATACCACATTTCAGGCACTTAAAGAGCTAATATACGAAAAGACTGCTGTAAACCCCAACAGGTATGAAATAGAATTGGCTACACGGATTGACAACTCACGTGGGGTGGGGGGTAGACCTTACTTTGTGAGGTTTCCAATAACAGATGCGAATTTGTGGAGAGTTGTGTACACTCAATTTGCGACCAGTGGGGTCCAGGTAATTGACATATATTCGAAGAGGGTTCCCCGGGCCAGGGCTGGACCTTCAAGTACTACTAGGGCTGGACCTTCAGGTTATGAAAATTCAGGTTATGACAATCAGGGGTACCAGCAGCACTCCCCATATGACAGCCAGTGGTACCAGCAGCACTCCCCATATGACAGCCAGGGGTACCAGCATCACTCCCCATATGACAACCAGGGGTACCAGCATCACTCCCCTTATGACAACCAGGGGTACCACCAGCACTCCCCTTATGACAACCAGGGGTACCACCAGCACTCCCCTTATGACAACCAGGTTTACCACCAGCACTCCCCTTGTGACAACCAGGGGTACCACAACTCCCCTGAAAATACTGAAGAGTTACCACCACCACCCAGACAGACACCTATAATCCCTAGATTTCCAACTATGCCAGAGTCAGGACCGGTACCCGTTAATCGAACTGATATTGATATTGATGTTGATGCTATTGATGCCATACCAGAAAGGGAAATGGAAACGGGGGATGAATACCAAGGGGTTTGGGAATCTGATGACTTATCAGATGGTGATGCAAATGTACTAGGTTTATCCAGGGCAGAAAAATTCCCGATTAGAGGTCGGGGAAATAAGCATCCGGTCACCACATTCAACGATACTACAGCTTTCGAAGAGGCAGACATTAGTTTCTTTGGTCCTCGTGTTAAATACAATCAGGAACTTGCTGCAGGGCAACTTTATACAAACATAGATGAACTTGTAAAGAAAATCAATGAGACCCATGTACACAGCAACTGGGAATATAAAATAAATAAAAGAGAGCGAACACGGTTAGTTGTGCTATGTAAAACTCACCCGCGGTGCGAGTTCCGCCTTTATGCAACCCCTGCGGGTTCAGGGGAAGCATGGATGATTAGGAAGTGTGAACCACCTCACACATGTAAGTCTGCATCCACAAGGACAGACCATGCACAGCTGACGGCATCACTAATTGCCGATGCAATTGAGGAGGACATTAAGTTGGATCCATCGATGAGCATCAAGGCGGTGGCTAGAACCGTCAGACACAAATACAAATATGTAATCCCAAAATACAACAGGCTGTGGAGAGGTCGTGAACTTGCGGTTTGCAGAATATTCGGTAGTTGGAAGGATTCATACGGCTATCTGGCACCATTGCTCCAGGCCATGGCAAGTACAAACATCGGGACCGTATATGAACTATGGCATGGCCCTTTTTTTGATAAGGATGGAGTACTAATAGAGGGAGCTCAACAATTCAAGGGCATAGCATGGGCTTTTGGGGCTTGTATCCAAGCTGTGCCATACATCAGACCCGTTATCAGCATTGATGCATGCTTCATGTCCGGCCGTTATGAGGGGAGGCTACTGATAGCATGTGCATATGATGCTGAGAATCAGTTGTTACCTTTGGCCTTTGCAATTGTTCAGAAAGAGGATGGTGAGAACTGGGGATTCTTTATGCAGTTTTTAAGAAGACGGGTGATTGGGGAAGAAAAATTTTTCTGTGTGATATCAGACCAACACAAAGGAATAAAATATGTTTTTGATCGTGAAGATTACGGTTGGTCAACGCGTACTGGGCAGTGTGTGCACAGGTTGTGTATGCAACACGTTGCGGAGAACCTTTCCAAGGCAACCGGAAATGACAAGTGGGTTCTAGAAACATTTAGACAAAATTGCAGAAAGAAAAAACCGAGAAGGGTGGTAGAGATGACTAGAAATTTTGCAAAGGTATATATATTTCAATTGTTTACATATATTATTTTATTTTCCGAAGACTGTTTTTTTAGTACAATTATTTACTTATATTATTTTATTTTCTTATTTTTTTAGTACATGCCAAAGGCAAATCTCTACTTAATGAAGGTGGGCAAAAATAATCCCCGAGATGTAAACGAAGATCCAGCATACGAGAAAATATATCAATCCCGTGATGGAGGTTGGCGTTGGGGAATTATGACCACCAACGGGTCGGAGTCGCTGAATGCAGTATTCAAGCAGAGTCGGATGTTGCCCGTGGCTGCAGTTGTAGAGGATACATTCTACAAGTTAAATGCCTGGTTTCAGGAACGGCGTGCTAAGGCCGCAGAATTAATAAGGATTAATCAGTCATTTTCAACAAGGGTGGAGGAAAAACTAAGACAACACAGGGAGAAAGGTGCAACTATGACCGTAATCCCGATGGGTAATGATGGTACTGAATTCGAAGTGCAAAATCCAAATGAATATGCTCCTACCAGTCGCAAACCAGATGGCACTATGGAGTTTGTGAAGAGGGCTTGCAAGTACGTGGTTAAATTTGGAGATGCCAGGGCGGTAACCTGTACATGCCAAGGACCCCAACTAAGTCACATACCCTGTAGTCACGTGATGGCTGTATGCCGAGTGAGGAACTACTGTGAGGATCACTATGTTGCTGACATGTATCGTACCGATTACCTTGCTTCCACTTGGGGTGGATCTTTCCATTCTTATCCCGATCAGCATGAGTGGCCTGCATATGTCGGTGATAGAATACTTCCTTCAGAAGGATGGATAAGAAAGGGGAGGAGGAGACACAAGCGTGTTGTAATGACCATGGACGAGATGGGTGGTAGGCGACCGTCGGGAAATCGGGCTCCCCGTTCTGTTTCTGACAGGCGCACGGCAGGTATGTAGCATTGTACGAAATTCATTTATGATCTTATTATATTACTAACTGAATTGTGTTCCTATGTTCAGATGCCATAAACGAGCACAACGAAAGAGAAAATGCTAGAGTTATTGCTGAAGCAACTGGTAGAACAGAACATCCCCCTCCTCCGAGCCAATCATCTAGTTGCCAAGCCTCTACAAGTAATGCCGCACCTGCAGTTGGTACCAGTAGAACTAGTCGCATCATTGGTTTTTTGAGACGTGGTGGAAGGGGCAGATAAACCTGCTATTGTGTGAACTTACTTGTGTTGTGTGAACTTATTTGTTTGGTTTGAACTAAATTATGAACTTTAATTGTGTTGTTGAACTTTAATTGTAATGTTGGGCTTTTAATATGATATGTAATATTTTGATTTGTTATGATTACGTAGTAACTAATGAGTAGAAATGACAAAATGCTACATACAAAAAGATATGCACGCAGATAAAAACGACGAAATGTAAAGTAAACAAAAGATAAAAGTCAACATGAAATATAAAATAAAACAAACCAAGACATATAACACAACAGCTGCAAACTCAAAATACTACAGTCAGACCTACATCACAATAAAAAAAACTCTGTAATCATCCTCGTCGTTTCCTGCCGGAGGGAGACAACCTACGAGCCGCTATGCCTTTGCCATCCCTGTGCGGCTGCACGCGCCTCTGCGGACTCGCATCTCCTAAATCCTCCTCCTCCATATCCTCGTCCTCCTCTCCCGTATACATGTGATGCGTACCTGTACCGGCTGTCCATGGATCAAATAGACCAGCTGACTCTGCGGGTGCCGGGCCTGTACGTAGCTCCCATGGATCTTCCTCCCAGCTTGCAGCATACGTGGCAGGAGGCGCTGTACCAAATAATGCAGAGACAAAGCCATCTGCAGTCTGAGATGCACTCCCTCCAGCCTCGTAGTCGTGCTCCATCTCCACTCCATATCGTGGCCTGTGGGAGCCAATGTCCTCAGCATCTGTATCGAACGGGGGCAGCTCATCCACGCTAAAACTAGGCTCGGCATTCCAACGAGGTGCTCCATCCTAAATTGAAATAATGTCAGTTTTGCTACATACAAATAACTCTGCAATAAATAATATAAAACAGTAACTGACCGGGCCAAGCTCTACCGGAACTCTGTATTTATTTCTGTAAGCGTCCCATCCTTGTGTATTCAACACCCAGTGGTGGAACGCCCAACCCGAGTCATCCTCTACATAATTGAAAGTTAAATGAGTTACAACAAATAATTCGGTGAAAATAGAACCATTGTGTGTGTCCTACTTTTAATATTAACTTGCAGTTACCTGCAGGAGGTGGTGGCATATCCTGAGCGTATATGGCCTCTGGTTGATAATCTGGATTACGCGGTGTCTTCTGTATATCCCGCCAATTGATGTTCTCCCCAGAATCGCGCAGCATGCCAACGAGGCGGCCTTCAAAACCGCCTGTCTCCACGATTGGTGCAGTGTGCTCAAGCATTTGGCATCCTATATATCGCCAAGCATCCCTCGCCATGCACACCAGGCTGTGTCCAACTCCTCTCATAGCTGTCAACATCTGCACACAACATGATTATGACAACAGTAAGTAATTAAAATTTGCAATTTGTAATTACAGTATGTTTAAGTTGTATTTACCGCGCGAGCATTGATCGGACCCCAAGGCATGTAATTGCCAGATGAATCCATCAGTCTACGTCGAAGGTTGTCGCCATAATGGCCCGTAAGATAGACTGACGGCATGCCCCATCTCTGGTACCAGACGGCATATCTCAAATCCCCGGGACCAGCACCCACTGACGCTCCCGATGGCGGACTCCATAACTGCTGATCCGGATGTCGAGCCAAGCCGTACTCCAAGCTGAAATGCTGTCTCCAGTCGACTTTGGGCTTGGTGTGCGCCGTACTATAGGTACAATTAATTAGAAATGAGAGAAACGGTGACATTATTAAAGTGATAATAAAATTAAGTACATAGTACTTACTTGTGAAACTTGTCGGTATCATCCTTACCCATCAGCGGGTTATCCGGAATGAAAGCATCCAAGCCAAATTGTCGAGACACCCGATCGGGATAGTGATACTCCACTATCCAGAAACAAACGACTGGTCCCCGATAATACCATAGTCGTGTCTGCTCCAGTGTCAGCGGGCTCAGCCATCTACGCTGATACCATGTACGATACGGAAACCAATCGACATTCGCATCTCGGAGCATCTGGAGCTGACTCCGAACATAAGAAACCCCCCTGCCTGTTTCTTCATAACTCTGATGACTGCCCCATATGGCACCGTACGCGGGGCATCTGTCTGGGGTAGGAACTCCCCATCGAGGATGTGGCAATGGTATAACTGGCCGATTTACAGGAAGATGTGACCACGACCAATGCTGTAGCAGAAGAAGCGGTCCAAAAATCTGTTTATTCCTCACCTGAAAATTTAACTTAAAATAAAATCTTGGTGCGTCTTATTCAATTTTCAATTACAACGTATATTAATACAGACTTACCAGACAGGCATGACACAGGCCTCTGTATAAGTGGGCGAGGACAGCTCCACCCCAGTTCCATCTCGATTCTTTCTCCATGTTTCTCAGCAGGGAGAGGTACATAATCGGGACCGCATCACCGCTGGAATCCTCGAACATGACAGCACCACACAAATCCAGCACATACGCCCTAGTATACCTGCAATATAAAATAATCAATATAAATAATTGAGATTGTTGATTAACTACTAAGTTACTTTAACGAGTGTAATGGTACCTCCTGACCGCCTCAATGTCAGCAGTCTCAGGAAATATCTGATTCTGAAAGAAGTGAGACCGGAGTGCCTTTAGAGAAATACAGTACCCAGAATACCGGAACTCCTCCTCCTCCTCCCCCTTCTTCTTCTTCTTCTTCTTCAATTTCTTCTGCAGATTATTTGGATCACACCCTAACAACTCCGGTATCATCCTCTGCAGGTTTGGATGGTCTGAGATGCCACCTATGGGCTCGCCATCAATGGGTAAACCCCATAATGCGCTCACATCACCAAGGGTGACTGTCATCTCCCCGACCGGGAGATGAAATGTATGGGTCTCAGGTCGCCATCTCTCCGCTAGACCATGCATCAGAGACTGATCGATCTTACTCTGCGGCATAGTGGCAAGCTGATACAACCCAAGGTTCAAGAGGCATCGCTGCATTTCTTCATGGGGAACGAACGGAATCTCAGACCTGCGGTGCCTCACCGTAAGCATGACATCATCCTGTATTTATTATCAATTTATGAGACTCAAATCGTGCCATTTTTTTAGTATTATTTATTTACATTATGTATAAAAATCACGTACCTCAAGAGATGCCAATGAGACGCGGTGCTTAACATGATGGGTCCATAGAAGAGGACTAAATGTGTCAGGATCATGCGCACCATCTGTAAAACTAGCCTGAGAACCCGCTCCAATCGGATCCTCATATGACGACGGACCCTCTCCAATCGGATCCACCGAGGACGTGCCCGCTACACTCGGATCCACGGCATCTGGACCCACTGCAGCCGGATCCGCTGCAGGCGCAGCTCGTACTCCCCACCGTCTAGATCTGGGCATACTACATTTACAAAAAAAATCCATATTAATCAACCACAAATTTTAAAAATTAAAATTTATTCGAAATTTGAAACAATTTATAAATATTTTCAACCAAATTCAAACCCTAATTGAACTGCAAATTCAATCAATTAAAACCCTAAAATAGTATGAAATTCAAACCCTGAAATTCAATAAACTTTTATATATTATGAAATTCACTTTTTAAAATAAAAATTATTGTGAAAATCGACAAACAAATAAAATTTGGAAAAAACATAAGTATGCATATTTTTTTTTTAAATATTGATAATTTACTTGCAAAAAAGAATGTAATTTTTAAAAAAAACTTCATATACTTTAAAATAATTTGTTTTACTTGAAATTAATTTATATTGATATATACATGTGTTTCGTCAACTTCAAAATACCTTCAACATCATCAAAACTATAATATATTATAACAATAAAATTATAATATATTATAACAATAAAATTGTAATATATTATAACATATTATATATGGAAACAAAATTATGTAATTTTTTTTTTAATATTACAATAATTTATTATTTTATTCTCAATCCCCTCTAAATATTCAATTTTATCTATTGATGTAATCAAATAGTTAACTCTTTAATGTAGTCAAATACATAAATTATCTACCTACGATCTTTTCTCAAAAAAATAAAAAATGCATAACTTATATACTAAATGACATATTTTATATAATCACACAATATATATTTCCATTTGATAAAATTTGACGTTTCACTAAATTTTGCATGGAAGAATTACTGTTTTCTCAAAGAAAAAAATTCATAATTTAATAGCATTTATAATTTCAAAATTTAATCCCGCAATTCCCGCAATTTAATAACATTTACATAATTTAATAGCATTTATAATTTCAAAAAAAAAATACATAATTACCGCAATGATAATTTCAAAATTTAATACCGCAATTTCTGCAATTTAATAGCATTTATTAATAACTCCCAATTTCCATAATTCGTGACATTATACCAATTCTAACAATTCATAATCGAATCGAATTTAACAATTACACAACTTAATTACATTTGCATAAGTTACACAATCGAATAGAATTCAACAATTACACAATTTCATCACAATCGAGTCGAACCGAATCGATTTGAATCGAATTGAACCGAATCAACCGAATCAATTCGATTTCAATAATTACACAATTTAATCACAATCGAATCGAACCGAATTGATTTTAACTGAATCGAACCTAATCGATTTTAACCTAATCGAACCTAATCAATTTTAACCGAATCGAACCGAATCGATTTTAACCTAATCAACTCGACTTCAACAATTACACAACTTAATCGCATTCAATCGAATCGAAAACTTACCCGAGAGAAATGGAGCAATTCCAACGAGGTAGACCGCGGAGAGTTGCGGATTCGTGGGCGGGGAGGTACGAGCGAGAGAGAGAGTGAGCGAGCGAGGGAGAGGAGAGGAGTGGCGCAGCAGCGGCGGAGACAAGGGCGGAGCACCGACGGCGGGGGTGGGGGCGGACTTGGCTGGGGCTGGGGTTTTTTTTTTCTTTTTCCTGGTTCTGGTGCGGAGGGGAGGCAGAGAAGGGAATGGGGAGAGGGCTGCTGGGGTGTAAATGCTGCATAGTGGACCGCCCGCCCCTGGGGCGGTTTGCTCACCAATGGACCGCCCGCAGTGGGGGCGGTCTGGTCCCTCTGTGGCCCGCCCGAGGCCCAGGCGGGTTGGTTGTTTTTTGGGCCGCCCCGGGCCCGGGCGGTTGGGTTGTTTTTAAAAAAAAAAATTGGTTAAGGTTATTTTTAAAATTTAGTTTTGTTTTTTGGGTATTAATAAAAATGGCCGAAAAATAATTAAGGACCTGAGTTTTAATTTGAATTTATTGAATTTGAAAAGGTTTTTTAGATTTCGAAATGAGACCTATTTATATCTATAAAACAAGATTGACAACCTGCAGGTTGAGTAATTTTTAGAAAATTTTAAGAAAGAAAGATAAAGAAAAAAAAAAGATTTCCAAAAGCTGGTAATTTAAATCTCTTCTATAAAATTCTTCGTGAAATTCCTTGTAGAATCCTCCACTGCTCAAACACCTCTCTTGTTAAAACATCAATCACCTTAACCTCATTTCTAATTAAATATCATTGAACGACACTTATATATTGTGGACATATTACTTCATTACATTGAATTTTCTTAAAAAAAGAATTCACAATACATTACTGAAAAGATGATGAAAAAAGAAAAAAACAAAACTAGAGTATGATTTTGGGCTTTGTAAAGTTTTCCTTAATTAATGAAGCCTAGCTAGCATGTCGGGGCCGAATCACTCTTTCCGTCGATGCATGTATGTGAAGGCAATTCGAAGTTGATTGAGTCTCAACTCAAAATATCCAAAAATTCGGGGTCATTGTTAACAAATGAGAAATCTGCTTCTTCAATACCGCTCTCCTCTTGGGATTTAGAGAATGTAATGACTGATTGAGGTTTCTTTTTTACCACTTCGGCAGGGGACCACTTTGTAACACTCACTATAAATTCAAACGTGAGGCAATCATCCTTCACATACTCTGAGGAATCTAATTTTTTATTCAAGATAAATGTCATCATTTTACCATCATCCCGCTTGTTATATACCCGCTTTGCTTCTCCGACCTTTAAATTTCTTCCACTTGGATCAATTAGGCATACTTTAACATTTTGTTTCAACGAGGTGGTTGTATCAGTGAGAATCTTGATTTTCAATGTCACATGATACGGAGAATAATTATAAAAGTTTGGATAATAAAAGATGGCCCAGCGGTGGCCAGCCAGATCAAACACGCCACAGTCAATGCTGAATTCACGAGGACATAGCTTAACTTGTGAGTAGCGCTTGATTTTGGCACGATAGACCGTGCTGAATGTCTCCATATCATATATCACTTCCTTTTCGAGTTCAGTTATTGAGTCCTTCATTGAGACCTCTATTGCTGACGCGGTGTTTTTCATCTGCCATGATAGTAGAAGTCATACTGTTAGTGTGAATTTTTTTTATTAAGAAAGAAAACAATAAGGCTTAATTTTCTACTTCTAGTTATATGTCATTGCATGTTTCATTTCAGCTTCTAAATAATCTAAATAAAGGCCAAAATTACAATTCCTTGAACTAAAGAAGAAAAAAAAGGGGGAAGGCTGCTTCAAGCAAAAACGATAAAATTTCAAGTCTTTGATTGTTTCTGCTTTTAATTTTGTAATGTAGAGTCCAAATTAAAATTATGACGTACGAGGTCTCTTCAAGCAAAAGGGAAGATACACAAGATTCAGAGCTTAATAATAACAAGGTGTAAAGGCAGAAGATATATAATTGCAACAGTTTCACTACTTTCGAGAAATAAAAAAATAAAAAAGAATAATAAAGGAAGCAACTTCTAGTGCAGCAAATAAGTAGCAGCATTTTGTATTGCTAGGTTGACCCATTTCAAATCCCTTGTCCGTAAGCGATTTTCATAATAAAACCAAAAAACAAATGGAAACAAATCAATTTCCCATGCTCAATTAATTAAAAGTATCATGCCGTTGTGGTGTTATTAATATCTCTAAACAAAAAAAAAATTTCTTCAAAAAATAATTTAAATCAAAATATTAATATCTCTCTAAAAAATAAAAAATAAAAAAAATCAAGTGGACCGCCCCCTGCAGAGGCGGTCTGCTAGGGTTCTGATCTGCCCACGATGGAGGCGGTCTGGTGGGATTTTTGGGCCGCCCGTAGACCTGACGGTCGGAACAGTTTCGAAAAAAAAACAGATGACAGTGACATTTTTTTTTTTTTTTTTTTTTGGGTATTAATAAAAATGATCGTAAAACCTACCTCAGAAACTGTAGAGGATGAAGCACCCATGGAAAGAATCTTGAGGTATCGAGGCAAATTAAATTATATATCAAGGCTGTGCAGTTGCAATTGTTTTGTTGTTGTTGGACCATCAAATTAATCTTTCAATGATGCAAGAGGTTATCAATTTAAATAGACCATAATAAATCATTATTTAGAATCAATCTAATTCAATCATAAAAATAATCTTATTTATAGACAACAACAGATATTAGTGGTTTTTAGAAAATTCTTTCCTTACCATACCCTATTACTATATATCTCAAAAGGGGCTGCTCCAGGACAAAAATTCAACTATATATTGAGGACAAAGAGAATTATTTTTTCTAGATACTAATTTTGCCCTTTTTAAATAAATACCTTCTTTTTTTTGTTTCTATTTAAATCATGCTATAATTATAAAAGTTAATACCCGGTTATATGTTGAAAGAAATAGCTAACCCATTCAAGATAGAATTGTTTTTTTTTTTAAATTATATGAATATATTTCACTTTATGGTACCTTTCTTGTTTCGAATTTCCATCTGGTTTTAGTGTTTATTGTTTCTCTTTTTAAACAAGAACAGAAAAAGTACTGTGTTTTTAAGTACTTCTAAATTCTTACCGCAAGAATTGTCTAAGATCTTAGACTTTGCACAAAATCAAGATCAACAAAAGTTAATCAAATTGAATCCAAATATATATATACGACTTCTTTCTCCTGAATTCATCAATTAATTAAAACCCAAATCGTGCAGTACCTTTCTGTCGAATTAATTAATAATTAACCATAATACATGTATGGCTACATTAATGTGTTTCATTGGAGATAAAAATTCTACCACGAAACAGAGAAAGGTAAGCTAATCTTAATTATACAAGGGATCTGACAACGATGATTGATTGAACATGGTTCGCTGTGCACGACACCAATTGATCAACCAAAATTACAGAAACCATGCTGATTAACTATGGAGAATTGATGTTTCTGTAATGTGGCAGATCATCTTGGGAAGAATGCAAGATAGGTCTTCTAATGTTGAAATATTTTTTTGGAATGTTATTTGAACTAAGGTCGTCTCTTCCTGTCCTAAATGTGTTAATGTCAAACTATGCTTATACAGAAGGCCTATAAGATGAGTTAGACCTAGAGTTGTTGAAATAGTAAATTTTCATATATAGAGAGAGTTGGATAACATCAGAATATATATGAAAAAAGTGATGCATAAAGCGGGACATATTTTTTGTTTTTTGTTATCAAAAACCCGTAAGTAGGTTACAACACACTAGCAGACAGTGAGCAATATGAGAGATTAAAACTACCCCTCCTGCCCCATTACAGCATCAGAAATTATAACCCTTTTACAAATTGAAATAGGGAAATGTATTATGGTCTATGATCCAAGCCAACCATTCATTCTCTCCTTCTTAGCTAGATCGTCAGCCAAATTATTCTGGCATCTGAGCACATGCACACACATAAAGTTTATTTTCCTGCCTCAACTTTCAAATTTTCAAAATTTCATCAAGAGGCTATGCTATCTTTTTTTGGACCAAAAAAAAGTATATATTGAACAAAATTTGTAATGTTTTTTTTCCGAATGAACAAAATCATTTCCGATTTCTAATGCTGGTCTTATTTTTAGATGAGACAGTTAAATGAGCCGTTACCAATATACTTTTAATTTTATTAAAGAAATGAATCATATATACTCAATTCCTTTGACTAGGTCCGACCTTAGTCCCCTTTCTCCTATAAAAACTTATTATAACAAGATGTTTTCAGATAGAACAGGTAACCGGAGAAAAGTATTAATAATAATAATAGTTATATATTGTTGGAAATATTGTTCCAAGATATATAAAAAGTTTTATTCCAATAATTTTGATCTATTGTTGCAAACTAAATTTGGATTTGTTTT
Organism: Carex sylvatica; assembly: GCA_964058845.1. NCBI lineage: Eukaryota > Viridiplantae > Streptophyta > Magnoliopsida > Poales > Cyperaceae > Carex > Carex sylvatica. Next base: position 80,493 of record CAXKVR010000078.1, read on the forward strand.
TTCAAATACATTGAGAAATCACGAATCTATTTGTAATTTCACATGTTTCGATCTTATATATTAGATGAACTTTTATGACAATTTTGAAGCAATAATCATGAATTTGACAATAAGGTACAGCAACAAAATCTTCATATCGATCACTATTAGACATCATAATGAACGACTTTCATGGCCTTTGTATTCTTTAGTTTCAAAAAAGAAGCATATGAAATTAAACTTAATAATACAGTGGAAAAGTAAGCTGTACCGAAAGCAATTACAAAGAAAAAACAAGTTAATAATAATATATAATCATTTCCATGTAACATATGCAAGTGTAAAACGAGTCTAGTTTGATTCAATAAATGGTAGCAACCTAAAATCCATAATAATATTGAATCCATGCATCCATATTGGAATATTCTTTTTATAGATTATAACTAACTAGTAGATTTACTTATTGACAGATCTTCAAAAAGGATGATAATTTTTTACAATACAAAACTTAGATGTCCTTCAAAATTGATGGACAAATCTTCAGCAAATTGTGAAATTCATCAGTTTGTGCAACAGCTTTAAAAACTTCAGGAATACTCATAAATTTGAGGCACTCTGCTTTAATTTGTGTTGACTGCAATTGTGTTGCTCGGCCAAAATTAATGTAGTTGCTGCGCTGCTCACACCGAGGTTCTTGCATAGTAAATCTTCACATACCAACCTCAACCTCTCCAATTGGTACCTATCTTTCATGTATTTATTGGTCACGTTAAAATTGACGAAAAGAAGAATAGAAGAGAAAAATTAAAAAAAAAATCTTATACATACCTATCCGCTGCTACTAGCAAATGCTGAGCCATCAACATCAAATCTTTCATTTCACCATTAGTCCCCTCAAAATCAGGTAATGAATCAGAATATATGAAGTAAAGCATAGATTTAAAAACTGGTGCTTCAATATCTTCAACTGTTATGCTGTCTGTCCATTTTTCTTTCATATAACCGTAAAACTCAGCATTGAAGACAGCCGACCTTTCTGCAAGCATGCATCGATGAGCTTTAATTCTCTCTCCATTCACTACAAATGTAATTTCCACCCGCTTTCCGCTTTTTAGTAGGTTAGCCCAATTTTGGTTCAAATTTGACGGTGGAATAATGACGCCATAGGGGTTTGTTACTTCAAGCTTAGTTCGTTTAATTATAACAGTAACAACACACTTCACTGTCAAAGCATCATCTTTGAGATATTTTGATGCCTCCAATTTAGTTCTCTTCACAAATTGAGGACAACCTCTGATCTTATTACCTTTTGGAGGCCAAGTACAAGCTATGGGGCATGCAATGCTAAACTTAGAGCGGCCACCATTCGGTTTAAGTATGGTGAAACTTACTTGCGCCTTCACAGTAGTAGCTTCACTTTCAAGTCGAAGGAAAATGGATATAAAATTTTTGTCATCCTTGCTGAATCCATCAGGACAGATTTTAATTATCCAGTTATATCCACTGACAGTAAAAATATCAGAGTCGATGCATTTTCCTATGCCAATCCCTTTAATCAGGGAATATACGTAAATCTTAAACAGATGTGATCCAGTTATGGTTTCTGTTCGAATTGCTGAGGCTGTCTGGAGGTTTTGATGATTAATGACTTGATCGGATGAACCCATTTAGAGAAGAGAGATTGTAAGGATATTTCTTAGAGTTTTTATATTATACCAAACAATTGCAAAATAAGTAGCTTGATTTAAAATTGCCTTGGTAGCTATGGATAAAAAAAAATATATGTTTTTTTTTATTATTATTTTAATTTATTTTCCGAGATCTAATAAGCACAAGTTTTAGCCTTTGCTTTAATGTTTATTTCTACTTTTACATGAATGGAACTAAAAAATCATTTCGGTTGAACTTGCATATTATAGTTTCGGCAAGAGTAACAAATTATGCTAAAGATAATAATAATATATTAAATTTGCTACAACTCATAATTGAGGAGTCAAATTATAGTCTGTGATATTTTTTATCATTTTAATTCTTATTAGTTGTGATGGTACACAATTTATTATTTTTATTATATGGACTCTATTTCTTAAAAGTAAATTCAAAGTTCTCAAAATCAGATTATTTTTGTTTTTACATGTTGTCATTCTCAATAGATTATACTCCCAAACATTGTTAACCTAATAGGATCATCCTCAGAAATCTCGAACTCGTTTATTAAGTTTTAATTAATGAAAGAATTGAGAATTGATTGGGTTGTGCAGATAACACCTCATCTCTCACATGACAATTTCGGACTCACATTTTTAGTGAGATTTTCTTAGGTCTTTTGTTCCTTCACTCAATTAAACCAAACTTTATGATCCATCGCTATATCAAGCCAGAAAATATTTTTCTTTATGCAAACTTAATAGTAAACTCAGTGATTTTGGCATTTAATGTATTATAAAAATAATGTGATAGAAACCACAACTTTCTATCGTACCACTACATGCGGTAACATATCTTGACCACCAATTTCTTTTAGCTTGATAATTGATACCAAAATATGATATTTACTTCTTTGATATAATAGTGCTTCATGTTCTGATAAGAAAGTGTGCACTGAATATTTTAGATGAAGTGTAGGAATGATTGTGAGCTGAAAGATTCTGTTTTTGGCTGACAAATCTAGTGAGAATTTAATTTTAATATATATTATACTTGTTGATTATAATTAGGCAAAAAATTATTTTGTTTCATTTTTTATTTGTGTTTAATTTTCTCTAATATCTTAAAAAAATTCAAATTTTATTTATTATTAAATAGTATTTAAACTATGTTAAAAATATTTTGTTGTTGTTTTTCTTTTATGTGTGTGACAAAATTACTATAAGATTCTTTATTTCGAGACCTTTTTTTACTTGTTTTAAAAGATGAGCCCAAAATTTATATTATACAATTTTGCTATTAAAATGGATCATCTTTTATACTCATGCATGGTTTCCTCTCTTTTTTTCTCTAACACCTTTTCTATCTATGAAATGACAAAAACGTGATAAAAGCATGCATCTCAAATGATGGCGCTCCAAACAATAAAGCAAATAATATTTCTTTTAATCTGATTTAGTAATTAAGCACATTTAGGGTTAAAGTAACTCAGGTATTGCTTCGAATAGCCTAGGCCTCTTTGACCTGGTTTAGCAATGTTTCCGTCTCCGTTTTCCTCATTCAGTGCCTCATCCCTACGCAAATCTTAAAGTCCATCCAACGCTGAAAAACACAACAAGACGTACAGCACCGCCTTAACAATAGATATCTCAAATTTTGCGTGACTTTATGGAAAATCGCAACCGTTTAAATATGTTATGCACGAATCTCAAAACACACATAATACTGACTCCTAAATTTAGGAGCGGAGCCAAACTTTTTGACTATGGGAGTCAATTATATAATTTTTTTATGTTGCGAATAAGGATCAATTTACCGTATCAGTAGTATTTACTCTAAATTATATAGAACATTGTATATAAATACAAAAATTTTGAAAACAAATGGAGATCAATTGACCCCTATTGACTCTTACTTTCTCCGCCTCTGTCTTATACATCATCCCCGAATAGGCACCAGACACGTCGGTCACACAAAAGTTGATATATCTCATAGGATACGCACTCATGTGTGTGAGTATGTCTGATAAATTTGGTATTCAATTTTTTTTTTAAATACATCAAATCATCAAGTTATTGTCATGAGTCTCGTGTAATTTTTTTTTTTTTTTTCCGTCGACAGCCCACATACATAGTAAGTGTTTGCTAATTATCATACTGCTTATAGTGTCAGCTTCCTAACACTCAATAATATTAAATTGAAAATTATAATTAAAATTAGTTTCCAGTTTGTATTTATCTAATAATAAGTATTATTAATGATCTTTATTTAATTAGCGCATAAATCATTTAGTGTCTATAGCTAAATAAATCGCATTAATATATAATGTACAAACTAAACGAACAAATGCTAGAAGTACTATTATTGAATGATAAAAAAGATATCACCAAGTGCCTAAATATATCGAATTTATTACAAGTAATATACATGCTTATAGCGTGTTATCAGTGTGTCCTTATTATGAATTGTCATTGATATTAATAATACAGTTATTAAATCAATTTAAATAGTCAATATAGGAGTTGGAGGTTGAAAACAATTGGAATGCAGGACCCCTTTGTTTATTAGGAAATTACAAACAAATTGGAAGCTGGAAAAATATTTATATAATAAACACCCTAAACATATCAATTCGATCATTTCTTATTTGATAATGATAGAAAAAAAAAAGAAAATTTATTAATATAATTATCCGAGTCGGCCCAGTTAATTGACACTGATGATATAAGATACAAAATCCTATTTATTCTAGAAAATTAAAAGATGACCTCTAATATATTGGAACTATTCAGATGTAAATGAAGCTGTGTAATGGATTTTGAATGATTCAAATGAAAGAAAAAAAAAAGAGTGCTCGTTTTCTTAAGAAAATGAGCAGAGATTTGAATCCCATCGTTAGTTATCTCCGCACAAATTTCTAAGTGACTCCGTGAATCTAAATATGTTTGAATTCTTTATCCGACTCAGCTATCAGCTAACTAAATACAGTGCGACTGTGGAGGGTGAGCACTCGTATTGACACCGATAACAAGGTACAATATCTTATTTATTCTGAAAAATTAAAAGATGACCTTGTGAGGTGATCATGACCTTTGGATTAAGGCATTGCAATAATTATGCGAAAGTATTTTGTAGTCATCAAAACTTCATGTTTTATACACGTTTAGTGGACAATACAAAGGTCATGATGATTAAATGAATATATATTGTGTTGGCTTATTTATATAAATCACTCAAAACCAATGATTCTTACGTTAATTTAGAAATATATTGTTCAACAAATAAACTCTTATGTTTATGTATTTTTAAGTTATTTAGTTACTAGCTAGCACTTTTATAATCATATATGAACTATATGATATTAAAGAATGCATGTATATAATGATCAAGTATGATATTTGAGAAAACTAATTTGAAAATATAAATTATCATTTATTAAAAAGGATGACAAATATTAAGTTTACTTTCATTAAGCAACACTATTACCATTTTTTTGTTTACTACAAAATTACAGACGATGATATAGAATACAAGTTTATTTGAGTTAAAGGAATAACAATTCTTTCGTAATATTTAATTTTTGTATCTATATCTGACAACATCTGTAAAGAAATTTTTTAAGAAAATAAAATAAGTTACAGACGAGTTAAAAATTAATCACAACGGTGAAATTAATTTTATTTTTATTTTTATTTTTATTTTAAAAGAACGATTGAAAGTTATTAGATTTAATTCGGATTGTAATGGTTTATTAATTAAGTTATAAATGTTGGACGTTGATTTTTAGATAGCTGTGAATTGGTGAGATGTTATTTTCCAATTTTGATATTAATGAATTATTGAAATTTTATTAATCTGATTCAGAGCGGCTCAAACTTCTTCAACTTAAATAAATGTGAGACAACATATTTTTATAACAACTAAATTGCTGACTTTACACCCAAAATTGCTGAATTGAATTGTTGCTTCTATACTTTACCTTAATTTCCAACAAAAATTACAAAGATCATTTGTCAAAAATTCAGTAACTTTTTGTAGTTTACACATTTGTAGAATACTCTCTGTTGATTAGAGATTAGGGATTAGGGTTACGCAAGGTGCTGAGTAGGTGGAGGAGGAGGATGAGGAAGAGGAGGTGATTACAAGGAAGGGAGGAGGCGATTACGAGGAGGAAGCAGGTTCAGCCATGGAGAATGAGCCGATTACAACTAGAGAAGGAGGCGCGATTCATGGAGGAGGCGCTGAAAGGCGTGATTTTTAGCAAGGTGGCGACAAATGCACAAAACATTTGTATCAAGAGTATAATTGAAAATACATAAATACGTATACTAAAACAGAATTTTTCATTTAATTTTTATTAAATTTAATACACTAATACAATATCTGAGAAAAAAATTAGAAATTAATCAAGTTTATAATGACATTAGTATGATTTCAAACTTTAGAGTGGCAAATTTCAAAATTAGAGGTTTTGAAGTGACATTGGTACAATTTTTCCTATAATTTAATGCAATATTTGTGAAAATATTCAAATAATATGTCTTGACACTATAATTACTTGGTGCTAAATCATTTTAAAATTATATCGCTTGTACATTAATAAAAAAAAAAGTAATGTTAGAAATCCGCAATTACAACTTACTAAGATATTTTTCATAAAGAAAACGTGATGCATAATAATAGCAAGCAAGACATATTTTACAAGAGGTTACAAGAGGCTAGAGTCTAGACTGTCCTTTTTTTTTTTTTTAACAAAACAAAATAAGTTATGTATTGAACGTAGGGGTGAAAACGGCGCGGATACGGAGCGAATAATGCTGATACTATATCTGCATCCGTCGAATAATGAGCGGATACGAATATGGATAGTAAATGGATATCAAAATTTAAAACCAAATATGCCTTAAACGGATACAGATACGGAACGGATAGTCCACGGATACGGATTCAAATACGGATATAAAACGAATAATGGTCGGATAATTAAGATATATGAACTTCTAATATTTAAATATTAATTAAAATAATAAATATAAATATAAATTATAATGTTCAAGAGATAAGAAATGATCTAATATATATAAAATAAAAGAATGGTAATAAAAGTTAAAGTGGTGTAGTAGTTTGATGCTAAGTCTTGATACTAGAGGACATGGATTTGAATTCCAGCTTAAGCAAAATTTATTTTAGCGCTGATGGTTCTTCTAGCGGGTCCGCCTAAGGGAATGGGTTCACCTAGCGGGTCCGGATCTATCTCTGCAGGGTTCTAATCTGGTCCGATCATGTTCCGGATGGTACGAAATCTTTATTTTTTAATAAAATGAACGTTACACATTTGTACAGCTGGTCTAATTTTTAGAGGAGACATTTCAATGAGCCGTTATTAAGATACTTTTAATTTATTAAAGAAATGAATCATATTCAATTCCTCTGGCTTGGTCTGACCTTAGTCCCCTTTCTCCTATAAAAACTTAATATTACATGATGTTTTGAGATAGAACAAGTAAATGGAAAAAGAAAAAAAAAAACATGACACTTCCAAAGATAAATGAAAATCTATAAAGGTATTTTTCTTACTCCAAAAAAAATGTATATATATGCACAAATGACAACTAGTGTTAATCATCATTTTGACATATAAACAACACATGTAAACATGTACAAGAAATATATTCATTCACAGTATTTCTTTTCTCATATCAGTATGAAGGAATAAACAGTGGCTCTATAACTAAAAATCAAAATCTAACCCAGCACCTAGTGCATTGAGCCATGCAATCTCCTTTACAATCGACATTATACCCGAGAACTTTAGGGTTTCGCAAAAGAAGGCTTCGTAGTATTTTTCCCGAAATGCCCCAATCTTTTTCTAGCAATCCCACATTTAGTTTTATTTCTTCATCAAATCTACATCCCAGAACTTCGGGAAATTTCTTTAATAATTTGTGTAGGTCTTCATCAGAAAGGCCCAAACTTTTTAAATAATCCAAAATTTGAGTTATGGTTTGAACATTTGGGGATACTTTCTCTCTCTCTTCACTCCAATAAGGTGAATTCACCCAACCGAATGCTTTTTTCAGCATTTTATCAGATTCTTCGGTTGAAAAATTAAAAGTGCAGAGAACCTGTTTGGATTCTTCCCATGATTTTGTTTCATCTTCTAAAACCGCAATTTCAGCTTGACTGGTTGAATGTATCTGCCATCTGTGCGGTTTACAACTCAATTTTGGAAATTTTAGTTTTTGAGAGTTTCGCTGGAGACACGGTTTCGCTTGATTTGTCAGAACAGATGGATGCAAATTTGGTCTTGAGATGGAAACATCTTGCTGAAGTAACAAACAAAATATAATTAACAAACATTTAAATATAGAGTGAGGCTATGGTGCTATGCATAGCGCATATTGGTCCATACTATGGATCAATATCTCTATTTTCAAAATCTAAACAATCAATCTAAACTGTTCAACATGATCTCCATATGAAAATGTACATATAGATCAAATTTTACATTTTGTTTTAATTTTTTACTATTTTTTTAGATATGTAAAAAATCACTTGATCTAAAGATTCTCGACCATTCAAAAATTCTAACAAATGTAAAATTTAGTCAGCAAGAGGATTTTCATATGGAAATCATGTTGATCTCATACATAACCTGGGGTTTCTACTAAAAAAGGAATTAAAATTTAAATTAATTGAAGAAAATTTCTTACATATTGTAACAAGTAGAATGCAGAGGTTTTGATTGTCACCAGAGATGCCATTGGTAGTTCTCCGGGCACTATCAGAAGAAGTTATATTCCATTAATTTCAAAATAACAATAGAAAAACCCTTCTGTATTGTTAAATTACCAGAAAAGAAATGCTACAAGCCGACAGCCTATAGGGTAAGGATATTAACAGCACTGGTTAGCTTCATGTAGTGCACAAGTCATATGATTTTGCATTTGAACTCTCATCGTTCGTGCGCTGCATGAAGACAAACTAGCGCTGTTAATACAGGGTGTATATTGACTTCAAATTTAAACAATAGCAAAACCCTTCCTAATTGTTAAATTACCAGAAAAGAAACGCTACAAGATAAAAGCTACAGACTACAGGGTAAGGATATTAACAGCGCTGGTTTGACTTCATGCAGTACACAAGTCATAAGCTTTCCATTTTAAGTTTTTAACTCTATTGTACGTGCGCTGCATAAAGCCAAACTCCCGATACCTTGGCGCATAAAGCCAAACTCCTGATACCTTTTCAGATTGTCGTACCTTTTACAATTCAGCAAAGGTAATCCAAATTAACCAAGGGCAATTAAGCAAAAGGAAAGAAGACTGACTTGTCGTTGTCATAGTAGCTATAATTCGGATTTTAAAAGGGCATATGTGCAAAATATGATTTCGCACTCCAACAAGCATAGTTTGATTAAGCAAAAGGTAAGGATATTAACAGCGCTGGTTTGGCTTCATGGAGTACACAAGTCATAAGCCTTTTCATTTTCTCTATTGTAGGTGCGCTGCATAAAGGCCAAACTATCGCTGTTAATACAGGGTGTATATTGACTTAAAGGAACAAGGCATAAGCCTTTTCAGATTCTCTTTCCTTTTGCAATTAAGCAAAAGGTTAATCCAAATTAACCAAGGGCAATTAAGAAAAAGGAAAGAAGACTGACTCGTCGTTGTCATAGTAGCAATAATTCGGATTTTACAAGGGCATATGTGCAAAATATGATTTCGCACTCCAACAAGCGTAGTTTGATTAACAAGAGACTTGTAAAGCAAGCAGGGAGAAAAGAGAGAAGAAGCTCACCCATAGTTTTTCTCTCTGCTACGGAAACCGGAGCTCAATTAGCTCCTTCGCTTGCGAGTTGCCGCTCTCTCTCTCTCTGTCTCTCTTTGGAAATGAAATGAAATGAAAGAGGAGAAAAGAGAACCAGAGGGAAAAGATGCGAGGATCAAGATACAAAAGTAACTCAATATTGAGTTTGGATCTAGGTCGTCCGATCAGACCATTCCGCCCTTTAATATTCATGCCAGAGAAAATTGAAGGCCCAGATCAAAAATCAATATTTGAGGTACTTTAGATGATACGAATCGAAATATGCGACCGGGAATAACCGGTTTTCTTCGTTTTATTTATTAACTTGCGGTCGTGATCTTGCCACGGAGTCAGCCTTCGTTTGTTTATTCATTTATTGGGGTAATTGAGATATCTTTTCAGATTAATTAATCACGGCTTGACAATTGACATGGCCGATTTTAACCCTTTTTTTTGTACTTAGCATAAATTGAGAAAAAAAAAAAAAAACACACACACATAGAAAGGTGAGAAAATCCTTTAGAATGAATCCTAATTAATAGCGAGGGACTTATTTCCATGCGTGTGGGATGAAATATTTTTATGGACATTCAATAAAATATAATATTTGATTTGTTTGGAGAGTGGTGGATCATGCAAAATTATTTTGAAGAATGGATAGAAGACATTTCATGAGCAGACACGAGGAATTTCCATGTGCAATTAGTTTCATGAGAGTACCCTTGAAAATTGTTTACGAATTCGAAAAAAAAAAACAATTTTATATATGAAAATAGACCCATCACATGCATGAAAATGCCTATACTCCTCTTGAAAAAAACGAAAATTGTACTAATATATTTGATACTTTTAATAATGTTATATAAACTGAAATAGGAAAATCATATATATAGATGTGCTGTCAATTATTAAATAGAACCAGTATTTAATTTAAATAAGTTTGAAATATGATTGGTCATCTATTATAAAACCACTAAAAAATTCAATTAATTAAGATTAAACTTTGTTAGCGCTATTAAAGAAATAAAAAGTACATCAACAATTTGAACTTTCTAGTTTGAACACTATTTTTACAAGTATTAAATGGATGCAAGTAACATCCGAATTGCATTTACAAAATCGTATAAATGAATTTCATAAAGAAAATTGGTTATACTTGACATAATTTAACTAAGGATATGATCCTTTTTTCAGAAAGAGCAATTTAAAACTGGAAGGACAAAAGCTAATTTCAATCAAACAAAAAGATTTCTCTATTTTTAGGTAGCTAAATTTTCCCTGTTAAAATAAAAGACTCCGACACCTTTCTAAATTAATTGTTCCTTTTTATCCAATCAAAAATAGAGTTCAAATTACTCAGAATAGAATAAAAAATAGGGTTTAAATTCCTGGTAAAATGATTCTAGTGTAGATCATAGAAAAATTACAATCTCTCCTCTTCTCTTCTCTAAACTAACATATACGATATCTGGGGAAGATAGATATATCCAAATGGGTTCATCCGATCAAGCTATTAGTCATCAAAACCTTCAGACAACCTCAGCAATTCGAACATAAACCATAACTGGATCACATCTGTTTAAGATTTATGGATATTCACTGATGAAAGGAATTGGCATAGGAACAACCTTCTATTCTGATATTTTTACTGTCGGTGGATATAACTGGATAATTGAAATATATCCCGATGGATACACCAAGGATGGTCAAGATTTTATATCCATTTTCCTTCAACTTGGAAGTGAAGGCACCAATGTGAAGGCGCAAATAAGTTTCACCATACTTGAACCGAATGGTGACCGCTCTAAGTTTAGCATTGCATCCAAAGTAACTTCCACTTGGTCTTCAAAAGGTGAGAGAAGGGGTTATTGTCAGTTTGCAAAGAGAACTGAATTTGAGGTATCAGAATATCTTAAAGATGATGCTTTCACAGTGAAGTGTGTTGTTACTGTGATTAAAGGATATAAGCTTGAAGCAACCAACTCCTATGGCGTCATTGTTCCACCGTCGAATTTGAACCAAAGTTGGATTAACCTACTGGAGAGCGGAAAGGGGGCGGATGTTACATTTGTAGTGAATGGAGAGAGAATTAAAGCTCATCGATGTGTGCTTGCAGAAAGATCGGCTGTCTTCAATGCCGAGCTTTTCGGTTGTATGAAAGAGAAATGGACAGACACCATAACAGTTGAAGATATTGAAGCACCAGTTTTTAAATCTATGCTTTATTTCATATATTCTGATTCACTACCTGATTTTGAGGGGAATAGTGATGATGAATGTGAAAAGAAAGATATGATATTGATGGCTCAGCATTTGCTAGTAGCAGCAGATAGGTATGTATAAGATTTTTTTTTATCTTTCCCTTTTATTTTTATTTTTTTACCAATTTTAATGTGACCAATAAATACATGAAAGATAGGTACCAGTTGGAGAGGTTGAGGTTGATATGTGAAGATTTACGTGCAAGAATCTCTGTGTGAACAATGCAGCGACTATAATAATCTTGGCCGAGCAACACAATCGCAGTCAACTTAAAGCAGAGTGTCTCAAATTTATGAGTATTCCTGAAGTTTTTAAAGCTGTGGCACAAACTGATGAATTTCAGAATTTGCTAAGAATTCATCCATCAATTTTAAAGGACATCTAAGTTTTGTATTCTGACAAATTATCATCCTTTCTGAAGATTTGTGAATCAATATTATTTTTTTGTCATGTTAATTATGGCTTTTAGGTTGCTACTATTTATTGAGTCAAGAGTAGCTGTTTTCGCACTTGCATATGTTACATGAACATCCTATGTGGAAATGATTATATATTATGAGTGAGGCTATGGTATTATGCATAGCAATATATAGCGCATAATGATATGAGTTATGGACTCAAATTTCCAGTTAACGATTGATATGAATATGTACTTGTAAACAAAATTTTATATTTTTAAAAAGAAATTACTATTTTTTTATATGGGTAGAAAATTACTTGATATGAAATTCAGGACCATCCAAAAGAGTGATTTTAAATTGTTTTTTAGAATTTTAAATATAAAGGTATTAATATGTAGTCTACAGACTAATCAGCGCTATACATAGTACCATAGCCTCACTCATATATTAAAATTAACTTGTTTTTTTCACTGTGTAATTGCTTTCGGTACAGCTTACTTTTCCACTGTATTATTAAGCTTCATATCCTTGTTTTTTTTCTAGACTAAAGAATACTTGGATGTCTGGCTCATGTCAGAGAGAACTAAAATTTCTAAGTATATGGTGAATGTAAATTGTGTCTTCACATTACTAATAATACTTTTAAGCCTGAAGAAATAGCCTATAAAAAAATAAAAAATAAAAAAATTGTCTTCCCTGCAGTATCAGTTGGGATATTATTTAGTTATACACCAAACCCCCGTTTCAGATAATATCAGAAAATTGTCTTCCTTCCTGTACCAGTTGGGATAATATTATTAAGGTCATCTATTTTTGATAGTTAAGTGATCAATTTGAATGTAAATTGGACTAGATAGTCCAATGTAAATAATTTTTCTTATTACTATATCTGCTTGTGGTACTTCATCACCAACCTTCAAAAAAAAAATATTATTAAGGTCAAACAGATTGTTCGTTCACTCATTAGAAGAGAGCCGGAGGATCTTTTGGCATCTCAATTGATTTACTTTCTTATATCAAATGCTGCAGTGGCATAGACAATATATATATAGAGCACTTTGATACTACTAATTCATTTTTGTGATTTCAAAATTCAAATAGTCAATCTAAAATACTTGACATGCTCTCTATATTAAAATGTGCTTGGAGACCAAATTTTACATTGGAATTATTTAATCCTTTTTTTTAGGATTTTTTCATATTTTTTTTAACCATATTAAAGCAGCCATTTCAAAAATCCTAAAAAAATAATAAACAATTTTAGAAAAAATGAAAAATTTGGTATCCAAGCACATTTTAATATAGAGAACATATTGAACACTTCATATTAACCATTTAAATATTGAAATTGCAAAAATGAATTGGTAATACAAAGTGCTATCCCAGTACTTGTATCTTTGCCCCTCTCTCTCTATATAAAAAAAAAAGATCAACGCCATGGCACCATGGTAGATGCTTGTATAGATATCTGAATTGGCAATCTATCATAGACCTCACATCAACATCAAATAATAAAAATGAAAAATGGGTACCAACAAATGATAAAAAAGAGAAAGGTCACAAAATTTCATTCGAGTATAAGATCATAGAGACACCACCACAACACACTACATGAGAAATAATATACAACTACCAGAGTAAAATTAAATGCTTTATTTATATAATCCATTTTGAACGGTGGTGGAGATAAAAAAGGGTTAAAAAGGAGGAAGAAGAAAATTTCAAGTGCCACCATGGCGGTAAAGAAGGACAGAGCGGTATACAGCAGCAAGGTGTAGAAAAACAACAACCAATATCAGAGCATCATCCAAGAATCCAGCAATGCCAAATATTCCTGATCAAAGTTATTAAAATATTATTCTATCAGAAAGAAAAATTGCAACAATAGTTTGAACCACTAACAGGTGGGGTCCAGATAAACCCAATCTGGCATGGCCCGAGATGGAATGCACAGAGCCCTTTAATATTCATGCAAGGCAGATCGAACGGTCCAGATCCAAACTCAAAATTTGAGTTACTTCAGGGGATCTGAATTCCTAACAGGTGGCCAGGTCTGGGTCTGGTAAAAATTTCTTCATCATTTGGCAACTAATTGTTCTGAGCTTGCTTTTAAATTATTGCTGGCTCAACCTGATTAAAATTCAGCCTTACAAAAAAAAAATAATAATAACCTCAAATAATCAACTATCTGAGAACAATATATGCATGGCAGTAACGAGTTTAGATCCTCTTTGAAAGGGTAAATTTTACGGTGTTCAATAACTGTAACTGAGATTCACAAACTAGTTGCTCAACTATCGCTTTGTACCCCCTCCAAGTTCTAAACCATCATTTTGGCCAAATCAATACAACATATCCCTTCTGTAAACTAAGGTAACAGTACAAATTTTCTTTATTTCAATCTCAAGACAAACCGCCGTGAAAATGGGAAGAAATGAAATTAATATATTGCAATTTCTATGTCTATTAACACAATTTCTTAAAGAGGGCAATAAAACATTCCCTATGAAACATCATTAAATGCTGAATACAAAGTGTTGAAAAGAAAAACTAATCAACAAAGAATTACCTTCTGGTATGATATCCACTGGACTCAGAACATAAATCGCACTCAGTGCCATCTGCAAAATTTGAGCTATATTATTCTTCACAAATTATACCAAATTAATTTTTTTTTCCTGATATTGACCATATACAGAATGCAAACAAAATCCATTTTATCATACTTTAATTTCTAGATTTTTTTTCCCTTTTTTTTTTTAAGAGAACTTACGGCTAAAATCATGCGAGCACGGAAAATAAAGGGAAGGCTCCTCTGGGGATCCATCATTTCTCTAAACAGCCTCCTTATGAAAAATGGCAAATCTTGCAACCTCTGCCGGAAAAAAATATACAAAATTCAAGCATTTAAATGCATAATACCCTTTCTTAACAAAAAGAAAGCAGTACGGAATTTCACAACATGAAAACTAATACAAGCTCAATATGATAAGAATACACACTTGACCTAATTTTCCTATTAGTGCAAGAATAGAGCAATTGGGATTAGTAACTGAGAAAAGAAAGAAAATCGTAATTTTGAGCTATTTTGCTATTCCATGTTTCACCCAGAATAGCATAACAGCACCATTCTTGAGATTTTCCGAATACCAATTGGTTGTTCAGAACAGTGCTATTCTTGGTTATCCAAACATACCTATTCATTTATTTTCTGAAATTTATAAATTTCAATTTTTTTTTTCTTTTTCTAATTTATAAGTTCACATGATTTGTTTTTGAAAACTTGGTGCATCTCAATTGTTTAAACCTTCACTTATCAGGAACAAATTCAACATAAGCTTCCATTATTAAAACTACTATCTAAAAAGATAAGTATAAAAATAGATTGAGGTTATCTGGCTATGGTACTATGCATAGCACCCATTGGTCTGTACTTTGGATTTATATCTTCATTTTTAATGTCCAAACAGTCAACCTGACCATACTTGCAGATTAATTTTTACAATTTTTTGAACCTTTTTTACTATTTTTTTTAGATAGGTAAAATCTTTAAATCAAGTGATTTTCTAGTTCACTACTTTTGAATGGTTTAGAATCTTTAGATCAAGATGTTTTCTACCTATCTTAAACAATAGTAAAAAATTTAAAAAAAATGTAAAACCTATCAAGTATATTTTCATATGGTAATCACGTTGAACGGTTCATATCAACTATTTAAAATTTGTAAACGGATATATTGATTCAAAGTACAAACCAATGTGAGCTATGCATAGTACCATAGCCTCATTCTAAAAAATATCTATGTTTCACTGAACCAAGGTCTGTAGAATTCATTTCACCCATTGTTTGTTGACTCAGATTATTTTTAGAGTGAGACCATGGAACTATGCATAGCACATATTGGTCCATACTATGGATTAATATCTCCATTTTTAAGGTCCAAAAATCGATCTGAACCATTTAACATGATTTTCATATGAAAATATACTTGCAGACTACATTTTATATTTTTTTGATAGGTTAAAAATCACTACATTCGAATGGTCCAGAACCTTTAGATCAAGAGATTTTGTACCTATTTAAAAAATATATATATTAAAAATTCTAAAAAATGTAAAATTTGGCATCCAAGCACAGTTTCATATGGAGATCATGTTGAGCGGTACAGATCGGCTGTTTGGACTTTGAAAATAGAGATATGCATCCATAGTACGCACCAAAGTGTGCTATGCATAGTATCATAAGCTCACTCTTTTTAACTATGTCACGAACAGCTAAAGAACTGTCACAGGAAAAGTAACAAGAGAGAAAAGAGGGGTGTGGGACCTGCATGAGGGAGCGTGGGCCCCCACCAAAGAGGCCGTTGTACTTCTCGACATTTGTCAGCACCTGATTGGCTCGTGGATTCGCCAGGTGTTCTCTCGTCATCTCACCTGGAACCAGTAGTGTTATCAGACGACGGCATATCGGACACCTGCATGGCTGTAGTGCCGATCCATGATGCCATACCGTCATTATGCATTGTCCTGTAGAAATTACATAACTGCCCTTACATAACTGCCCACACTTAAACACAAAATCCATGTATATCAGAGGGGTATTTTGGGAAATAATCAGTAATATAATGCATTTAACAGTTCCAGCTAAGGTCAATGCTTAACTATTAAGTCATCTGTTATACCAGTAAGTAACCTAATTTGGTTTTCGGGGAAAGGCAATTATCCACAGAAATATGCTTGATAATTTGGGGATCTCCAAGATCAGATCATAAACTCTTAAAAATTCAATTAAAAATAATACAAGATAGAAAATTACCACAGAACCAATGGGAACAGTTGGCTTGAAAGGGTAAGGTAAAATTGTCATGACAAACAGAGCAAATGTCGTTCTCAGGCGGTCTCTCCATCTCTTACTCTCTTGTTTCCCCACAAATTTCTCTCTCTGATCCCAGATTTCAGCGATCTGTGAAATCTAAACCATCAAACAAGAACAAATCTTTCCTTCTCTGCCGCCCCTCCTCTCTCTCTCTCTCGGTTGAGCTCGAGACCAAGCCGCTTGATAGTTTCAGTCGGTTAAAGGTTTTTACAAGGGAAGAATTTTGGTTTTGGTGCCCCCAATTCCGAGAAACTCCTTTCTCATATCACCTTTTCCACATTGACCTGAGTCAAAAGAAATTTGGAGTTTAGATCTAGACCGTTCGATCTTCATTGGCGCGAATATTATAGGGTCCAAATTTGATCGAACAGTCCATATCTAACCTCAAATATGCTGTTACCTCTGAAAATATGAACTGGAAACTTTCAAGGGGATGATCAACGGAGATTCCTGGAATTTGAGCCTGGTCTTTATTTTTTTTGCTAATATGGTCACGATTGTCGGTGACAGTTGGCGACTAAACCACGTCTATTCGTTTAAGTTAACGATTCGAGTATCTTGCAATAACTATTTTTTTTGAGTTTAACAATAATTAAGAGAGATGTTTCCTGGTACAATCGGGGAAATTTGCTTGCCGACCTTAGTTCTAATAATGTTCTTATAAAACCAAATGAACAATAATGATTTTGCTGGTTTATATAAAACTATTTCGTCTGAAAAATACAAATATTCTATATATTTAAAAAAGTAAACTCTACAATCTACATACATTCTAAAATAAAAATAATAAATATAATATTAAATAAATAGAGTAAAGCTAGCATGCACTATGTCCATCAAGAAGGCCCGGTGAGCATAACTCTAAAATCTATCGAATTGATTTCAAATGACAAATTTAAACTATTGAAACTGATCTACTTCATAAGTGATGTGTACATACAAAAAATTTAAATTTTCAAATTCATTTATTACTAAGTCAAACAGTAAAAAATAATGAAAAATTAATGCATTAAACTAATTCATAAACTTTTTTTTTTAATTGCTTAATTTTGTACTAAATGAATTTGAAAACTTCACGTTTACACATATCACTCGTGAATTAGATCGATTTCAACAATTTGAATTTCTCATTTCAAACCAATGCAATAGATGTTAAAATTATACTCACCGAAACCTTCTTACTGCTAACTTTACTCTGAATAATAAATAATAAACTATTGAAAGGAGAAATGACTGTTGCGAAGTGCTTTCCCCACATTGATGTGGTGGTTTTTGACAAAGCAATAGACGTTGAATAAATATAAAATGACAGAATAAAAATACAAACAACTCCTATGGCAACAGTTGAATAAATATAAAATGACAGAATAAAAATACATCTCGATCGGGTTTGGTCATACACTATGTTGCATGAATACGGATACGGGTATCGTGTTGGATACGACACAGGTACGGCATAATGAGGCATTTTTCAAAAATCAAGGATACAATACGCCTATTATATATATATATATATTTTATTATATTAATTATATTACTAATTCAAAACATGTATTATAAAAAATTCTGAATATGACAACAGATATGTATCGGACACGAGTACGATGAGTTTCTAGAAGTATCAGAATAACATAGGTCATACATGTTCTGGTATATGCCGGGTTTGGGAAATGAAACACGGAACAAAAGAAAAAAGAAACCGGAAAGAAATACAAACAGAAGGATAAAAAAAAGCTAAATGGAAAATTACTAAACTAAGAGCTGTATACAAGTACAAAAGAAAACATGAACACATAAAAATATTATTATTCTCTGTTTAAGACCGATGGGGACTAAAAAACAAGTATTTATACAGTAAAACAAAGATATAAGCTAATAACAACTATGATTTGCTATAAATTCATCTGGATTAAAAGTAGTACACTTACCTCTTTTTAACCTGAGTCAAATTATAGGTACTACTGAACAATTTTGTTTTAAGAAAAAAGGGGGAACTTTTGATCTCCCATGGCATAAGAGATAATATTCTTCTTTACCGGCGGGATATACTGGTCTGCGTGAAAACCCGTCCCGAAATTTTTATTAATACTCAAAAAAAAATATCAAATTACTCTGTCTAATTTTGAGCAGAAATTCGAAAAATGTCCTGTCCGGTTATTTATTAACCGGACTGATTGATTTTGTCCGGTTAATAACTAACCGGGCAGAGCCTAACCCATTTTAATAATTTTGTCCGGTTAATAATTAACCGGACACAATGTATCCAACTTCTTCTTCTTTTTTTTACAAAACAGAAATTTTTAAAAAAAATTATTTTTATATTGAAATATTAGAAATGTTGAATATATTTCTTTGAAAATAGAAGGAATACAATATAATTTAATTTATTAAAAAGACTGCAACAAATAACCCGGATCAACATTTTTCAGATCGAATTTTTCGCTACTGTAAGAAAAATTAATATATTTCTTTATGTTTTATTGGAAAAAAAATAAAAATAAATATGCTTTGAATGTGAGTTATTAATTGCGGTTCAAAAGCCACTTCTAGGTAAAACATAAAATATTGTGATCCTTCTAGTACATTTAATTTTTAAAAAGTTGTATCTATTTTCAAAATTCTTTTTGAATAATAATCATTAAATAACTTAAAGTTTATGTTTTTTTTCAAAAATAGATACGACTTTTTAGAAATTAAATGTACTAGAAGGATCACAATATTTTCTGTTTTACCTAGAAGTGGCTTTTGAACTGCAATTAATAACTCAGAATCCAAGCATTTTTATTTTTTTTCCAATAACACATAAAGAAATATATTAATTTTTCTTACAGTAGCGAAAAATTCGATCTGAAAAATGTTGATCCGGGTTATTTGTTGCAGTATTTCTAATAAATTAAATTATATTGTATTCCTTCTCTTTTCAAAGAAATATATTCAACATTTCTAATATTTCAATATAAAAAAAATTATAAAAATTTCTGTTTTGTAAAAAAAAAAAAAATTGGATACATTGTGTCCGGTTAATTATTAATCGGACAAAATTATTGAAATGGGTTAGGCCCGATCCGATTAGTTATTAACAGGACAAAATCAATCAGTCCGGTTAATAAATAATTATTTTCTACATTTTTAAATTCCAAATTGTCGATTCAAACCGTTAGATGTGATATCTACAATAAAATTTGCTAGGAGACTAAATTTTACATTTTTTGAAATTTTTTTACTATTTATTAAAATAGGTACAAAACTAGTCAAATTCACATCATTGAATTTTGTACCCATCTTAATAAATAGTAAAACAATTCCAAAAAATGTAAAATTTTGTCTCCAAGCACATTTTATTGTAGAGATCACATCTAACGGTTTGGATCAACGATTTGGACTTTAAAAATGTAGACAATAGTTATAACTCAAAAATTATTGTAATGACTTGATCCCTCCTCAAAAATTATTGTAACTTGATCCCTTCTCTATATTATATATAGAAAGTGATGCTATAGTATTATGCATATAGCGCATATTGATTCATACTACAGATAAATACTTGCATTTTTAAAGTCCAAACAGTCGCCGTTCAACATGATACATATGAAAATGTACTTGTACATTGAAATTTACATTTTTTTTAGTTTTTTAGTTTTTTTTAGATAGGTAAAAAATCACTTAATATAAAGATGATCATTAATAGTAGTGATTTTCTACCTTTATAAAAAAAATGTAAAAAAAAATGTTAAATTTAGTTTTTATGTACATTTTTATATGGAAATCATGTTGAACAGTTCAGAGCGACCGTTTGAACTTTAAAAGCGAAGATATTAATCTATAGTACGGACCAATCTGCGCTATGTAACCTCACTCTATATTATATATAGGTTTATATTGTAATTCCCTGTAGGTTTTTGCAAGGCACAGGATAACTTTGGTTACTACTAAATTATAAGATATTTTTTCTTAAACCCTTCTTTTATTCCTGGTTTGGTATCAGACCTTAGATAAGGAAAGAACATCATCTTCTGGTTATAGAAATAAAATTAGAAAAATGGAACTATATCTATAAGCACAAGATATATTTGATATTTTCCAGATGGGCATATGAACTTCTTCGAGTAACATTACAGAGTAGATATAAGTTTTATTTTTTCTTATGAAATATTATGAAAAGACGAATTAAATGTATGTGCAAAAATACTCCAAAGGATACAGAAGATAAAAACATAATGTTTAACAAACTAGAATATTATAAAAGACTATGGTCTCATATATTAAAACGTACACCTGGCTGATATCAGCACCGACTGAGACACCTTCAGCTAAAACCCTTGCCAGATCTGACACGTCACCAAACCCTAGATTCACACCTTGACCTGCTAGAGGGTGGACAGTATGAGCAGCATCACCCACTAGAACTACGTTTTTTACAGCATAGCTATTTGCATGTTTCAGCCCCAGAGGAAATGCCATTATATTTGACACCACCTCCAAAACCCTAGGCGGCACCTCAAATTTCTCTTTTGTGGACATCGCTGTACCAGCAACAGAGTCGAGTAAATTACTCAAGCTGTTCGACTCAGGGTGCGGCCCATAGCCATTATTCAATGCATGGTTCACAGAGTTTACAAATTTATCTTTGTCCATGGATTTATGCTGTGTAGCTTGGTCTGGAGACATGATCCACACAATATTACTGTAGTTGTCACCAATTGGGAGAAGCGCAATGGGGTCCGCGGGGAGAAACCTTTGCAATGCAAGATTGCGAATCTTATCAGTAAAATTTAATAAGCATTGAGTTTCATCGGTTAATTACTTGATATGAAATAAATCTGCAAAATTTTCAACTAAGACCCCCAAAATTTTCTTAATATTTGCACATAAAATCCAATATCAAACTTAAGTGAATTGCTATATAACTGAAACAGGCATTAGGGTTGACCGCAAATATGAGACATGCAAGGTTGCATTTGTAAATATTAAAAAATATTGAATTGCAAAATGGTTATGATTACGTATGCGAGAAAATATTGTTACCAACATTTAACTAATACCATGTCTTACAGAGAATCTAACTTTCAACTCAATAAAATCTAATTCCCTTTTGTATTCTGTGAATGCCTCTTTCTATAAGCTCTTGAGTTTTATTGATGAATCAACATTTTGCCTCTTTATTTAGTTTTTATGAAGCGTGGACAATACATTTAACCTTTGCCATGCACAGTTATTTTGTGAAGAGTGTTCAACTGTGCAAATTATGGCACTCTGGGGGTAATTTCAGCCAGTAGTTTTTATACCATCCGCTTCTCTGACACGCGAGTTTGACCCGTCAGCCCCCACCTGAAATTAAATATACGATGGATAGGTTAGGTGGAACTATTTTCATACACATCCCTTGGAAATTTACTAATAGTAGGTACGCTGATCCAAGATTGATTGATTTCGTTTGGGATAGCACTTTTAAGGACAACTAATATTGTTTTGCATTTAGTTTTGTTTATTTGTTCATTTATTCATCAAATTATTTGTCAACAAAGGAAGAAACAGTAAGAGAAAGCATATCGTTCAAGGAAGAAACAAACGAACATACCACCAATTTTGCATGTAGAGTTTCTCCATCAGTCAAATTTAACTTTGCAAATTTACCGTGGTTTACTTCTGACGGTAGAGTCAGTGATGCCAATCTAGTGGGGTATATCATATTCTCAAAGCCTTCCTTCTTCTAATGCAAATAAATAGAAAGCAGTAATAATAATTAAAATTAGATAAATTAAATCTCCAGTGCACTTCTTAAATAATTTTTAATTCTACAAACAAGCAAGATTGTATTTACATGGCATTAGAAGACCTGACGAATATGGTAAATACTGTACAGTATTGTTCACCTCAAAAGCTTGAATAACCTCCGATTTAGCAAAAATTGCATAAATTCAACCTCAGATGGGGAAACAAACCTCACAGTAAAAAAGTAGAAAAAGCAATGATAGAAAAAAAAAAATTAAGGGAAAGAAATGGTTAAGACCTGTAAAGATAAAAGAAGAGAGTTGCAAAGCACTTTGTTCTCCACAACACACCTAAATCCGCATTGATATAAAAAAAAAATTGAGCACTTTCAGAAATCCAGAATTAATAGAATGCAAGAATTGACAATTCTGGATTTATGAAAAAAGAGAAGTTTGTAAATTACCCAAGGTATTCTTTTCCCACATCTCTAGCATTATATCTAGTGAACCCCAAACCAGTATAATCCCACACCTGAAATATCAGTGTAGTTAAAATAATAAATACAATTATGTAGGCAAATAATGTGAGGGTAATTGCGTAATTTTTACAGAAGTATTAACCTGCATTTGGTCAAAGAAAGCATGCCTCTGTGTAGAACATGCTCCCATGCACCAATCTCTGTTCAAGAATAAAATAATGTTCTTCAAATGAATAGAGTGATTAGAGGTTACTAATACAACTTTCAAAAATGTAAAAAGTCCTTTTCAGATGAGTAAGGTATTAAGCCAGCGGTACCATACCAGCTGGAACTGGTACAGACTGGTACTGAAGAACAGACAGGCTTGGACCGGATTGGCTCGGATTCTGATCTGACGGTCCAGATTGAAATTTAAAAATATATTTTCAGATGAGTAAGGTATTAAGCCAGCGGTACAATACCAGCTGGAACTGGTACTTTATAAAACAGAATTAAAGTGATACTTTATAATGTTCATGTGTGACTTGACTGATCCACTGTCTAGTTTTGCTAAACCAGTCTGTACCAGTTCCAGCTGGTATGGTACCGCTGGCTTAATACCTTACTCATCTGAAAAGGAATTTTTAAATTTCAATCCGGACCAGAATCCAAGCCTGTAATGCATGGGCCGTTTTAAGATTCGTGCTAGTATATAACGAACGGACCGGTTTCGAACTCACAAATTATATGTTACCTCGGGTGATTTGAATTCATGAGATTCACTGTTTGACTTTTATATTTGTCCAAAGAACCATTGTTAAGTTTGTGTGTAATCTATGTACCAGCTGGCTTCTACCTGCACCTGTTACCTTTGCTGAGCGATAGACTACCGAATGAAAATCGGGTCTTGAATTGGTAGTCCAAGTAAAATAGACAAGTGGAGAATTAGAAATTGGAATGGACCTGTCATTATGAGACCAAGTGAGGCTATGGCACTATGTATAGTGCAAATTGGTCCGTACTACGGATCATTATTTTTATTTTCAAAATTAAAATAGTCGATCTGAAATGTTCAATATAATTTTCATATGAAAATTTCATATGTACTTGTTTTACTATTTTTTTAGATATGTTAAAATTCACTAGTTTTTAGATCAATGATTTTCGACCTATCTAAAAAAGTAGTAAAAAAATTCTAGAAAATGTAAAATATAGTCTGCAAGTACATTTTCATATGGAGATCAAGATGAACGGTTCAGATTGATTGCTTGGACTTTGAAAATGCAGATATTGATCCATGGTATGGACCAATATGCGCTATGCATAGTACCGTGGCCTCACTCATCTGTCAATGTTTGCTAAGAGACAGGAATATAATCTAATTACCTTCCTTTTTTTTTGAACCGACATTTTCTTAAACTTGACATTTCTGACTTATAATCAGGCGATTGTGGGTTCGAGTCCCACCGGGCGTGTTCGCCTTTTCTGTTTATTTGAAGTTTGTTCTATTTCTTTTTAATTAATTCTTCACCTACTCAAATAGATGTCTAACTAAAATTTCCTTCCGCAAATTAAGCAGCCATGAGATGTTAAAAAGCTGAAGATAAATTGGAGGCGACAATTATGATGCATGGATATAACAGATCACGTATTGCAAATTTGCAATTATAGAAAAGGAAACTGGGAGCTGGAGAAGAATCTCTGCTAGTTATACATTTAGTTTAAAATTTTGAAGAAAAGGATAATTTTTTAATGATTTTGTTCAGGAAAACCATTTTCTCAGTTGATCAAGAGACTATATATATTTTTTATATTGGAATAGTCATTTTGTTAGTTAGGATTAGTCACTCAATTATATAATCTTCATATATCAAGTTTAAGAAAATGTCGGTTGTAAATTAATTAATATCAATGAAAATCATATATATGTATCACAGTTGTCTAAAATACTTGCAGGAGGCTATATATATATATATATATATATATAGTAGAAAGTCATCAGTAGTTATGTTTATGATTAAGAGGGATTTTATCCTCTATTAAAAAAATATTTTAAAAAAAATATTGCTCATATCAAATGGGGATCGATTTCATTTTTAATAGTGAAAAATATCCTCTATTAAAGCCATCACTTTCTGCTTTCTGCTTTCAATAGTAAAAAATATTCTTGAGAAAAGGTCATGGAGTAAGCTATCATGCCTTAAAAGGTAAATCCCAATTGACATATTGAACTTTTCATTTTTATTAGTTCAAAAACTAAATCAATGATTTAAAATAATTGTTTGGTTCCCACTTGTTAAGGCAGCCCTATAAGGTATGTAAAGGAACTCATTACAATTCATGAGAAAATAGTCAAAATACTGTGAATAAAAAACAAAGATTGGATCAAATTCCTACGAAAATAAAATTTATATATCGACGGTCAATGTGTACACAGGATTCAGGAACTTTCAAATTTCCTCTTTTACATAACAAAAATATTTTGTCCTAAAGTTTTTAAATTGAGCTTTTAATTAACTAAAATTTTCTATTGTATACAGTAATATTTTTCCCAACTATTTTAGATTCTCCAAACCAAATCACAAAGTAAACATGCAATATTTAAGTTGCTAAGTACAGTTAATATATATTGACTCAGATTCATTGAGGCAACGATGTATACCAAGCACGCTTAATTAATTGCGAAGTTCCGATGGGATTCAGTGCTTTAATTAGTATTGGTATGATCGCATCCAGCACTATGATTCTTTGATTGGCTGTATGAACATTAAATAAATAAAAATTAAAAATTAACACCCGTAATTGTATTTATGAAGATATGCATGAATTATTACGGAACAAAAATTAATTAATTTGCATGTTTTTTTCAAGATTCTCCGGATAACTTGACTTTTTCTTCTTCTGGTGTTGTCAATTCAAAAAAGCCTTTATGGTCTGGTCAGCCAAACTTGTGCTGTACGCTTGATTGTGATTTGTGAGAGTTATTAAAGAAAGTGTGGAAACTTGTAGTGTGCATTAATTTCTACACGTAAACATTAAACTCTAGACACGGTTTTCTAATTACCAATTCGAGGAAAGTCCAATCTACTACTTTCCTCTGATCTTTCATCCGATGCACAGTGGATCAATTATTGAATCAATTAAATATGACTATGCATATGTTTTATAAAGAGTTGTTCATAGAAACTACTAGTAACACATTATGCAAAGAGCAATGATCTCAATCCAACTTTTTCTTCTCCTCCTGCATTTCAAAAACATTGAATCTGCTAACACCATGATCGCTTTGCCCGGGTGCCCAGAGAGCTGTGACGGCAGTGATATTTTTATCCCTTACCCTTTCGGCATAGGCCCAAATTGCTCCCTGTCTGAAGAATTCGCTGTCGATTGTGAATACACTATTAACGGTACACGTAGTCCTACCCGTGGTTTATTTTTGATTGAGAACATAAGCCTGCCCTTAGGCCAGGCACGTACATTAGGCAGTGTAGTTTCAACGTGCGACGGCATAAAAACAACAACAAACTTGAGTAATAACGCACCATTTCGGCTCAACACTGAGAAGAACAAATTTACAGTCATGGGGTGTAATACACTTGCCTATCTCCACCTTGACCCCAGTAGTGATTACTCAGTAGGGTGTTTTTCTTCCTGTGATAGTCAAGATACACTGAATAAGCATGGATCCTGCTCTGGAATTGGTTGTTGCCAGACAGATATCCCCAAAGGAACGTCAATCTTTTATTATACTTTTGATGAGAGGTTCAACAACTCGAAGGTGCAGGACTTTAGTCCTTGCAGCTATGCTATGGTGGTGGAGGCGTCTGAGTACCAGTTTAGCCCCTACGACATCACCAATGAGCAGCTGGCTAACCGATTAATGCCGATCGTGCTTGACTGGGCCATAGGAAACACAACGTGTGAAAACGCACAGACCAACAAATCATCCTATGCATGCAGAAGCGATAACAGTATTTGTTTAAACTCAAACAGTAGTTCTGGTGGCTATTTCTGCAACTGCTTGGACGGCTATGAAGGCAATCCGTACCTTGATGAAGGCTGCCAAGGTCTTTCTCTTTTTCTCTCACCCTCTAATGTTCTTGCAGTTGCTCTCTCTTTATTTATTTTTATTTTTTTACAATCTTTGCGGTGGTTGCCACATCAACTCATTGTGGCATATATTCATCCAGATATTGACGAATGTGCCGACCAAAATCCATGCTCCAAGCAAGGAAAGTGTCACAATCTTCAAGGAACTTATCGGTGCAATTGTCCTTTCGGTTTGCGTAAAAATGATGGCGAGCAAGAATGCCATCTCAACATTGCAATAGTTATAGGTTCGTTATTTTCTTTCCAGAAGGTGTATTTGGATGAGACAAAGAATAGTGCTAAATCTGTTTAGCAACTATATTATTAATTTCTTTTCAGAATAAATATCTTTCATCAAGTTTTGAAATGTTGTTAGAAGTATACAAATAGATAGTAATTAAGGATTAATTGCTTTTCAGGATAAATAAATAATACAGTTCATCGAAACTTAGATTTTGCCTACTTAATTAGCTTGCATTTGCCAAAATCTGATCAAATTAAAACAGCCCGGTCCACACCAAATAGGGGTGTTAATGTCCCCCTTTTCCCCGTTTATCACGATTTGATAAGATGGGTAATGTTAAGATTTTTTTTTTTTTTTTTAGCTTATCAGGTAATAGTAAGGGTACAGGAAAAAACAATTCTTTACCCATTATTCTATACCATAATATAATTAAAATAAAAATTATTGGGTAATGGTAAGGGTATTTACAACTTTAGAATCAACATTTACAAATTTTTGCACTGAAAATTAAAGCAAGTTTGCACTAAATATTACAGGAGCTGGTGTTGTTATTGTCGTGTTATCATTTCTTGGATTTGGTATATATGTGCTCCTAGAAAAAAGAAATATTTCCAAAGTAAAAGAGAACTACTTTCAACTGCACGGTGGACGGATTCTGTTGGAGAAGATTAAATCTAAACAAGGATTTGGATTTACAATCTTTACAAAGCAACAAATAGAACAAATAACAAACAATTTTGACAGTGCAAATATTATTGGCCATGGAGGCCAGGGCACTGTCTATAAAGGAACTCAAAGAGATCAAACAATTGCCATTAAAAAGTGTAAGATAATCAATGAGAGCAAGAAGAAAGAATTCGGAAAAGAGATGTTTATTCTCTCACAAATTAACCACAAAAACATTGTAAGGATCCTAGGTTGTTGTCTAGAGGTGGAGGTTCCTATTTTAGTATACGAGTTCATTCCTAATGGTACTCTATATAGCTGTATCCATTACAAAAAGCAAGGATCACACATTTCTCTCGTGACTCGTCTAAGGATTGCACATGAATCAGCAGAAGCACTTGCCTACTTGCATACTTCAGCATCTCCTCCGATATACCACGGAGATGTGAAATCTGCAAATATTCTCTTAGACCAAAATTACATGGCAAAGGTGTCTGATTTTGGAGCCTCCATACTAGCTCCAACAGATGATGCGCAATTGGTCACGCTTGTGCAAGGAACATTGGGGTACCTTGATCCAGAATACATGCAATCTTGCAAACTGACAGACAAGAGCGATGTGTATAGCTTCGGTGTTGTTCTTCTGGAGCTTCTAACCAGCAAGCCTGTAATTGATTATGATTTACCAGAAGAAAAGAGGAGTCTTTCATCTTGTTTCCTTTCTGCTATGAAAGAGAACAAAATGCAAGAGCTTCTAGATGATGGAATTATACATGAAGATGACATGGAACTAATCAAGGCAGTTGCTGAGCTGGCTAAGAAATGTCTAAGCATGAAAGGGGAAGAGCGACCTATGATGAAGGAAGTAGCAGAAGAACTTCATCGAATCAGAAAGTTTCAGGTGTTGAAATTAATGTTTTTGATATAATGTTTATTTTGAGTTAGTATTTGGAATGTGATACGGCAAAATAGTGGGCTCTTGATTAGTATGACTATTAATTGGGCTATGTTTAGGAGTGTTTAGGTGAGCTATATAACTAATATTGATGTTGTAAACGACCCATGTAATTAAGGCCTAGTGCGAGAATTGAGTTATATATATAATGAAACAATTAACTAATAAATGAGAGAGAATTTTCTAGGGTCTCCTAGCGGCCACCTTTTATTTTACCCTAAAAATGCGACCCTAAAGATAATTTGCAAATCACTATTTTTGAATAATCTGAAATTTTTAAATCAAGTGATTTTTCATCTATTTAAAAAGATAGTAAAAAAAAATATAAAATATGATCTATACAAGTACATTTTCATAAAGTAATCAGGTTTAAAAATTCAAATTAATTATTTGAACATTAAAAATTGTTTCATAGTACAAATTAATTCGAGCTATATATACATATATAGTACCATAATCTAACTCAACTATACACAAATTAATCCTCCTTTTACACACTATTATTTTTTTATCACATCCGTGTATGATATGATGTCTATGGTTAACGTTTTTATAGTAGTGTAAAAGAAACGTTTTTTTTCATTCCAAATTGAATTGAACAAAACAGAAAAAAGAAAAAGAAAAAAAGAATACACATAGCTAGGTCATGCGTACTTGGTGTTGCGCATGATCATATATAATGCACAGCATCAAGCTGTGTTTGTGTTAAGTTTTGAATTTTTTAGAAATCAATGGTACCAAAAGAATTTTGAAATATTGAGATGGTGACTTAAAAAAAATCGGTTTATAAAATTTATGCGCATTTGACAATTGATAAAATAAACGAGTCAATTATTTAGTACAGCATAGTGGTTTGCAAATATCCCACGGGGGCGGACCCGATCCGTACCCGCCCGTGCCCGGTACCCGGGTTACCCGTGCCCGAGCCCGGGTATGGGTCGGGTAAACGGGTAAACGGGTACGGTTAAAAAACGGGTAGGGTACGGTTATTTGGTTCAAAACCCGAGCAAACCCGGTACGATTTACGCCCGACCCGACTCGACCCGACCCGTACCCGACCCCGTACCCGTTAAAAAATTCAAAAAAATTCAAAAAAATTCAGAATAATTCAGAAAAATTCAAAAAAATTCAAAAAAATTCAAAAAAAATTCAAAAAAATTCAGAAAAAATTCAAAAAAATTCAAAAAAATTCAAAAAAATTCGAAAAAATTCAAATTTTTTTGAAATTTCGAATTTGCCGCCTAAAAAAAAATGGGTACCCGACCCGGACCGCCCTACCCGTGCCGGGTACCACGGGCACGGGTATAAGTCGGGTAGGGTACGGGTTTTGAAAAATATACCCGAGTATACCCGACCCGAGATACCCGTATACCCAACTTACCCGTACCCGACCCAAACCCGTACCCGACCCCGGGTCCGCCCGGTCCGAGAGCAATCCACTAGTACAGCACAACTTCATATTGCTAGTCTGTCCGATACGTGTCAATCCGACACGGAAATATAGTGACCAGTTAAGAGTACGTACCATGGAAGTATGAAATATGCAGCTATCAGTTTCATGGCAAGGCAAATCTTCATAATCTTATTATAATAATGTTTTTTGTGGAAATATTACTATCATGTGGGGTCAACCCACGCGGTCCCATCAAAGACTAACACTAGACTTGAAGGCTTCGGGTCCTAGCGAAGACTAACACTTAGGAGACCTCAATTATTCCAATATGTATTTATCTTAATTCTGTCAATAATTTAACGAATCACTAACACTTAGAAGACTAACACTTAGGAGACTTTTGGACGTGAGGGTCCCAGCAAAGATAAGACTTGGAGACTTGGGGACGTGGGGGTCCCAGCGAAGACTAAGACTTGGAGACTTGGGGTTGGGGGTCAACCCGGCCACGCGAGCGGTATTATGTGGTAATATAAAAAGGATTTATTCTAAATTACTTTCAAAAGTACATGCAGTTAATATTGACTCAGATTCATTGCGGCATGTCATTCACTAAGGCTACACAAAGCAAGCTAAAAATTTGTAATTAACAATATGCAAGAGACAACGATATGTATACAGCTAATAAATCATATTATCGCTCATAAATATTTAACGAACCACAAATAATATTTCATAAGGATGCAAGTTATCTTTGATCTTTGATTGGCTGTATGAACATGAAATAAAAATAAAAAAAAACGTAATTGTATTTATGAAGATATATATGTAAGCTACTATTACGGAACAAAAAAAACTTAACTTTTCAAGATTATCCGTATAACTTGGCTTCTTCTTCTTTTTTTCCTGATGTTGTCAATTCAGCGTTAATTTATGGTTGACCAAACTGTGCTGGGTGCTTGATTGTGAGAGTTGAGAAGGAAAGGTTGTGGAAACTTGTAGTGTGCATTAATTTCTACGCGTATGGTCGGCCAAACTTGTGGAAACTTATATTGACTCAGTCGCTGTTGCTATCACCAGTTCTGACCCCTGAATTATTGAATCAATTATATATGAATGTGCTTATGTTTTATAAAGAGCCATAGAAACTACAAAAATAAGGGAATTACTCATACCACTTATCAGTATCATGCAGAGAGCATTGATATTAATCCAACTTTCTCTTCTCCTCCTCCTGCAATTCAAAAGCACTGAATCTGAAAACACCATCATTGCTAAGCCCGGGTGCCCAGAGACCTGTGAGGGAAGCGATATTCTTATCCCTTATCCTTTTGGCATAGGCCAAAATTGCTCCCTGTCTGAAGAATTCGTTGTCAATTGCGAAAACACTACTAACGGTAAACGTAGTCCTTACCGTGGTTTATTTATGATTGAGAATATAGACACCATTGGCGAGGCACAAACAAGACTTGCTATAGCTTCCTCGTGCGGTAGCACACCAACACCAACAAAATTTAGTAATATCGCACCATTCCGGCTCAACACCAAGGATAACAAATTTGTAGTTGTTGGGTGTAATACACTTGCCTATCTCCACCTTGACAACAGTAGTGATTATTTAGCAGGGTGCTTTTCTTCCTGTGGTAGCCTAGATACACTGAATAATTATGGATATTCCTATGAATATTTCTATCAATATATCTATCGATATAACTATAGATTTCCCCACTATGAAATCTGCCATGGAATTGGTTGCTGCCAGACAGATATCCCCAAAGGAACATCTACCTTTTATGCTACTTTTGATGAGAGATTGATCAATAACTCCAAGGTGCATGAATCTAGTCGTTGCAGCTATGCTATGGTGGTGGATGTATCGTTCAATTATCAAAACGTCTACTCCACCATTCGCAAGCTGGCTAACAGTAGGGTGCCGGCTAACCAAACAATGCCGATCAAGCTTGACTGGGCCATAGGAAACACAACATGTGAAGACGCACAGACCAACAAATCATCATATGCATGCAGAAGCGATCACAGTGTTTGTTTAAACTCAACCAGTAGTTCTGGTGGCTATTTCTGCAACTGTGAGGACGGTTATGAAGGAAATCCTTACTTTGATAAAGGCTGCCAAGGTCTTTTTTCTCTCTCTCTCTGATCACTCTCTCCAGTTTTTGCAGTTGCTCTCTTTTTATTTATTTTATTTTACAATCTTTGCGGTAGTTGCCACATCACCTCATTGTGGCATATTCATGCAGATATTGACGAATGTGCCTACCAAAATCCATGCTCCAAGCCAGGAAAGTGTCACAATCTTCAAGGAACTTATCAGTGCAGTTGTCCTTCTGGATGGAGTCATAACGATGACGAGTTTGCATGCCATCTCAACATTGCAATAGTTATAGGTTCGTTAATTTCTTTTCAGGATAAACATCATTAATTTATCAAGTTTCGAATGTCGTTACAAGTATACAAATAGGGAGTAAATCTAATGAATTAATTTAGTTTGCTAAAACTAAATTTTCTTGCAAATTTCTTGCTTTATTCTCTAACATTTATATGCTTTATTAATGTACACAGGTACAGCGATCCCGCTGGGTTTTGTTGCTACCTGTAGCATGATATACTTATGTATTGCTATAGCCAAGCGTATAAACTTGTTATTAAAAATAAAACAGGAAATGTTAAAAAAGAAGTTCTTCGATCAAAATCAGGGGTCGCTTCTCCAACAACTAATAGTTTCCAATGAAGCGGCCACACAAAATACAAGAATTCTTACAATACAAGAGCTGAAAAAAGCAACAAACGGTTTTGATAATGCACTCATTCTTGGTCGGGGAGGTCATGGATATGTCTATAAAGGTATTTTGTCTGATCAACGTGTCGTGGCTGTAAAAAGGTCCAAAATTGATGATCAGGCCAATGATCAGAGGTCTGTTGCTCAGCGGGCCGCTGATCGGCAGGCTGAAATCTATCAGTTCATAAATGAAGTGGTTATTCTTTCACAAGTGAGCCATAGGAATGTTGTGAAACTCTACGGATGTTGCCTAGAGACCGAAGTCCCATTGCTCGTTTATGAGTTCATCTCGAATGGAACACTTTTTAATCATCTACATGTAGAGGAACATTGTTCCTTGACATGGAAACATCGGCTAAGAATCGCCCTTGAGGCTGCAGGAGCAATTTCCTATCTTCACTCATCTGCAGCCTCTATATCAGTTTTGCACAGAGACATAAAATCAGCAAACATTCTATTGGATGATTATTTCACAGCAAAAGTGTCAGATTTTGGGATCTCAAAATCTGTCCAAATAGATCAAACTGGTATAGATACAATTATCCAAGGGACACTTGGGTATTTAGACCCGGAGTACCATACCACTGCCCGGTTAACACAGAAAAGTGATGTATTCAGCTTTGGTGTCATTCTAGTTGAATTGCTAACAAGAAAAAAGCCATTATTCTCTTCTAGGATGTTTGAAGGGGGTAATCTCATTGGATATTTTTGTGATGCTATGGAAGAGAACAGTCTTTTTGAGATTCTTGATCCCCAAGTTATGAATGAGGAGCACAGAACAGAACTCGAAGCCGTTGCCAAGCTTGCAGAAATGTGTCTGAGATTGAAAGGAGAGGAAAGACCAACAATGAAGGAAGTGGAGGTACAGCTCGATGTCTTATGGCGGTCCGACCATCAGCAAAAACATCCTCTGACGTCTCAAAGTTTGGAGGAGATGCAACGTAGGGCGCATTACTCCACTTTAGAAATTGAACATCCACACCCATCATCTAAATTTTTCTCGGCAAAAGAAGGCTTTTAGTTATAATGGGAGTAATTATCAAATTTTAGTTGTAATGTGAGTTGCTTATTACTTGATAAATATAGTTCTTTATCGTTTCTTATATTCCTGAATAAAATTATATGTATTAGTCTTGAATACTGACGTTTTGTCTTTTTGTAATTGGTATACTTATTTACCTGATGAAATTTGAATACTGAGTTTGAGTAATTTTCAAACTTTTCTATTCTGCAATAATGCACCAATTTCTAATTATTCATCAATTATGAATTATAAGCAATGTTTCGTGTGGTGGATATGTAATAGTTCATGCTTGGACATAAACCCCACAAACTCTAATTTTGAGCAATGATATTATTTTTTTGAGAAAAAAATGAGGGTCTGAGTTGAGAGCAATTGTTGAATCTTTCAAAGTTCCTGTTGAGCTTCTAATGTCATGGCCTGCTGCTTAGTCTGTCCAAGTTTGAGCAATGATATATATTAATCCAACCTTCAATTTCTTCTCCTCCTGCAGTTCAAAAGCACTGAACCTGCGAAGTGCAAACAACGTCATTCCTAAGCCAGGGTGCCAAGAGAGCTATGAGTTAACAGCATTGGCACAGATATATTGTTCCCTGTCTGAAGAATTCAATGTCAGTTGCGATTCTAACAATGACCATATTCCTTTCCATGGATTATTTGTGATTTTCGAAATGGTAAAAAAATGAAAGCAATGTAATAATTCCTTTGTGAAAGAGAAAATTCAGTCCGATTAGATTTTTCACAAATCAAATAATCTAGTTTCTTTATGGATTTCACATGATAAATTAAATTTATCATAACTTCTGTAAGGGAGAAAGCTCATGGACATTAAAAATTGCACGAATTTGTTATTATTAAGCATATCAGATAACATAGTAATTGTTGTGTCGGTGTTTAACCATTCACTCGGCTCAATTATCAAATTTCGTACGAACAACTTTATGATTACGCTTATCATATTCGCACGAATCTTGATACGGATCGGACGTCTCTGATCAAATGGACCAAATTTAACGCCCCCACACCTTCCTTACCAGCTCATTAGTCGAGTTTGAGTTCGGTTCAGTGCGGTACTGGCTCGATTAATTAACGAAGTGATTTGAATTATTTATTATATTTTGATTAATCTCCATTAATATGTACCTTCGGTCGAATCCATATCCTCTGAGGTACCAGAATATTTTTGTTTGGATCAAGACCGTCCGATCGGAATCCGGGCCAATCCGGCCGATATGGAACGGACGATACTGCTTTAGTAGTCGTGCGGATTCCGATTGGATGGTCCAGATTCAAACAGAATTATTCTGTTACCTTAGGTTATACGAATTCCTTACTGTTTCCTTAATCCACCACTCTTTTGTTCACTCCCTCATTCTCTCTCTCGCATTGCTCATCCTCCCGATCCCAAAATCAACCCGACCACCGCAGCCTGCAACTCACCAGTGGGATCCGACGCACCCGCTCTCCGCTGCCACCCGACTGCTGCTCGCATTGCGCCGACTTGTCACGCCGCGTTGCCCCAACCACGCGTCGCGCTGCGCCACCCGCTCTCTACTCTGCGTCTCACGGGGCCAGAACAGAGCCTCTAGCACGAGCCATCAGAACCCGACGAAGAAAAAGAAAGCAAGAGAGAAAGAGAAGAAAGTAAAAGAGGGAGGAATTGGAAGGGAGAATGAGGCACTACAGCATAACTCTTTTACTGTAATCGGCATCAGTGATCGGTGCTGACGCCGGTTGCAAATAGTTGTTTTTTTCCAAAAAAAAAATTGAAAATCAACGGCGACCATGACTTTTAGCGACCGTATTTGTGACTGGCGCTTTCGTCGGTCACTGGTCGGATGTTGACGACGATGGTACTGCTTAGTTTAGTTATTTATATCTTGTTCAGATGTTATCTTGATATTTAGATTATCTGTTTATGGTACTTGACTAGATTATCTGTTTATGTTATGCGACATTTAAATCGATATATTACTTGACATTTCGATGTTTATGTTTTATTGATATATTATTAGTTTTCCGATATTTATGTTTATATCTTTTTTTTATGTATCGATGTCTTATATTATGTGTATATATCGATGTTTTGTATTTATGTATTGTATATATCGATGTTTATGTTTAAATTTATTTGTATGTTTATGTTGTATGTTGGTACGTGTCGTACTAATTATTAAATTGTGTAAATTTAAATAATAATAAAAATTCTAAAAAACTGACAAAAAACTTTCTGCTACCGTTTATTTGATCTCAAAAACTTTTTTTCTGACGTCATCAAAATTCTTTTAGCGACCGTTTTTTGAGTTTCTGAGACCGTTTTTTTTGGTCGCATAAACTATTTCCTGACGTCAGCAAAATACTATCTGTGACCCTTTTTTGAGTTTCTGCGACTGTTTATTTGGTTGCATAAACTATTCCCTGATGTCAGGAAAAACAATAGCGACAGAAAAAAAATTGGTCACAGAAAAAATATCAGCGACCGGCTGACGTCATTCAGCGACCGTTGACGTCAGTAGAAAAGTATATGCGACAATGCTTTAAGCGACCGGACTTCAGAATTATTAACTGCGACTGGCGATATAACTTTCTGAGACCGGAATTCCGATCGCAGAAAGTGCTTTCTGCCATAGTGAGGCGAACGTTGAATAGTGGTCTGGTACATACAATTTTATTTGATGTTTATTTGCAATGTGTCCTAGATATTTTGTGAGTAGTGAACAGTAGGCAGTACTATTCTGTGGTAATGTAGTTGTTATATGTAAAAATATCAAAGTTTGATACCAGTGTTTTAGTACTAGCCTTTTATATTTGATTTCCATTCAATATCAATGGAAATCAGTGAGGAGTAGCCTCACTTTCATAAAATATATATTTTTTTTCAATGTTGGAAAGTGGTCTCTTCATTTGTTTACATTTAAAAATGTAATGAGATTACTGTTGCTTTAACTGACTTGTATGTGAAAATTGTGGTTAGGTTACTCTGCAAGTACCAGTCCTTTTTTTTGGCTCCAAAACCTTGTATTGCATATATATCTGCCTTCCAATATAGACCTTTGCAAATGGGAGGTGCTATTTTAAGGACAATAATTTTAATAATGAGAGCTGAAAGAATATCTTTTATACTAATACCCACTTTGTCCTTCTCTCTTAATACTATATATGGATACATAATTAATGGATAACTAATAAGGAAATTATCTCAAATATATATCTTTCATCTTTTTTTGCTGTACATATAGAATGGAAACCAATCCTTCCTAGCTGATATATTTGCTATGTCATTTACAACATTTACATATCCGATTCTATTGTTTGATTCATGATACAACGATATATGAATTGAAACCTAAGAGCATTTATGTTGAAAAAAAGAAAAAAGAAGTTCGAAACCAATCAAATTAAAATTTTATTTTAATTAACAACCTCATTATAAATATTTATAAACTTTGTAATACATTATAAAATTTATAAATATTAATAATGAGGTCATTAATTAAAATGAAATTTTAATTTGATTGGTTTCCAATATTTTTTTTTTTTTGCAACTCAAATGTCCTTAGGTTTCATTTCATATCATCTGTGATTACAATTGATTTGTTCTAATACATCCACCATTTTACTCTACGAGTAAATAAAAAATCAAAGTAGTATCATGATTAATGTTGTAATTTCTTGTTTATGAGTCAAACAATTCTTTTTAAAAGAGCCATGTAGGCATTATATTATATAACACCAAAGAGTCATTACAGCAGTACATATCCAGTATAAAGTTGAGGCATAAAATAGCCTTGAAACAAATACAACCATCATTTAGAAACTAATATTTAAAACACTAGCCAAAAATGAAATGATCAAGCCAAGTGCACACATCAGCTCATACCAGAGTCCCTGAAGCGCTCCATAGTCCATACGACATCCTTATCCCAAATATTAGAACCTTCTATCCTTTGAATCCTAACTGAAAACTATGTATAGTTTCCATTTTATCTAGAGATAAACTCAAAATAGGGTCATACATAGTCTTAATTGACGGGGTTTGCAAGAACAGGCCATGCTTTTGCCAATGAATACTATAAATTAATGATATGGCAGATATACTGATTAGGAAGGATTGGTACGTTTCCATTATATATGTAAAAAAAACAGATGAAAGATATTTGAGATAATTTCCTTATTGGTTGTTATTCATCAATTACGTATTCATATATAGTATTAAGAGAGAAGGGCAAAGTGGATATTAGTATAAAGAATATTTTCCCAGCTCTCATTATTGAAATTATTGCCCTTAGAATAGAACCTCCCTTTGCAAATAGGCATCTGATGAGGTTATGATATGGTATAAGCCGTCTTTTTTTCTATTGAAGTGAGGTGAAAAACCTGACAGATATCTATTGAAATCAAAGAGTTAAAAGGGATTAGATACCAAACATAGCATCTTTTCTGGTACAGGACATGTACCAGCATTCATCATTTCAAGTAATCCCTCTGAACTACTACTGATGTTTGAAATATGAATCATGATTGTTGTAGGAGGACGCAGAAGTGCAGGCACCTCTTTCTGGCAGTAAGTTCTATATTTGGATTCGGCGACACACTATCAGAAATCACTTTAACTAAAGAGATTTAAAAATTTCTACCATTTTTTTTTTCTTTTCTTTACTTATTTTCTCACTCCCTTACCCTATCTATCTAAATGTATTGCAGGTGCTCCCATTGCAGTGACAAATTCACCCAAAAAGATCAGATGGAAGTTAAAGTAAGAGTTTTTCCTTCAGATATCATGTATAGAACATTTTATTTTCTTGGCACCAAATGAATGAGTTCAATTATGGTAATATTAATTGTTTTTTTGCAAATATCGAGTATGATATTTAACTATTTTACCTATTGCTTATCTTACTGGTGTGGATAAAGTACATGACGGTATTAGACCTTAAATAGTTGGATTTAATTGTACTCTGGCCTGTGTCCCTGCTTAGTACCAGTAGAGATCAAATAATTGATTTTGAAAAAAGATGTTTATTAATTGTTAATTTTATCATTCTTTCAGAGCATTTGTGATATGTGCTCTGACTGTTTTGACAAGTTCCCAGGCTATACTTATATATTGGCCGAAGCAATCAACCGCTAGTCCAAAAGATCCTACACAGGATGAGAAACATGCAGAGTACAAGTACTGTGTCACCACCTCAAATTTCTTGGTTAGTAAAATTATAATTTACTAATGTAACTTTCAGATTTGGATTTCATATCTGCATTTCCATTCAATGATTAGGAGTTCTTACCATGAATGGCACTTTCGCTTGGCGCTAGGCATTATATCTGTTGCCATACTTGAATTACTGCTATATATGTACTGATGCCTCTCTCTCTCTCTAGGTAGAGACAATGAAATGTGCCATGTCACTAGCAGTTCTTACCAGAATATGGAAAACTGAAGGTGTTTCCGAAGATAACAAGTTAAATACGACATTTGATGAAGCAAAGCTGTATCCAATTCCTGCACTTCTCTATATGGCGAAAAATTTATTACAGGTGCTTATTTCTACCAGTGTTTATTGATGCCCGCTTTACCGGTGCAATTTTAACTGTTTCAAATTTTTTTTTAATCTGGTCTTAACCTTTCAAGTATTCTTCAATTTCAGAACTGAAAGTTTATTCTTGGATTACTAATTTTGTTTCAATTAAAAAACATCATTGGTTATTTGATAATATGTTTTCTTGCTTGTCAGCACTACATATTTTATTATGTGGAGGCTCCTGGGTACCAGATTCTGAAGAACCTTAACATCAAAAGCACTGGCATCTTATACCGTATAATTCTCAAGAGAAAGTAAGCAACCACATTCTGACCTGGTTTAGTTTATATCCTGATTTTCTTATTTCTGAAAAATTTTAAACTATCCAGCATAACCTGCCTAAATTTAAAGAGAAATATTTGGAAGCCATTGTTTTGAACAGACCAGCAATAAGGCTCTGATTGACAGGGGTGTTCTTTGGGTCAGTTCGGTTAAAACCGAATTAAAATAGTCAAATCTAAATTTTATTCGGATTCAAAAATCTAACTGAACTAATCAAATTAATTTTGTCAACAGAATATCAACCAAACCTAAAAAATGAAGTAAATTTCGGTTTGTTTGGTTGAACCAAAATAAAAGAAACTATATTTTAAAAGGTCAAAACTCAATACATACACAAATACATTTAATAATGATAGAAATAAATATCAAGATAATTATCAGTCGAACCAAAATAAGAGAGATTAAATGAAACCAAATATATAAAAAACTGAAGAATTTCAAGTAAATATTAACTAAATATCGATTTGTTTGGTTGAACCAAAATAAGAGACATTAAACCTAACTAAATACAGAAAAACCGAAGTAATTCAAATATTCAACTGAACCGGACCATTTAATCCAAAATTTGTTGGTTAGGAAAAACAAATAAATTGTATTCAATAAACACCCCTAATTTCTGCCTGGAGCAGCTTGAATTTAAATCATTTTGAACCCAGGCATGACTGAACCTGATCTGATCAGACCAAAAGGTCAGGGTTGGTACCAAAATATGCTGGTAAGAACCACTTCGTTTGGCTTTGTACCAGTAATATTCCATTTCTGGTTTCTTATTTCAGGTTAAGTAACGTCCAATGGGCTGCTTTTCTTCTTTTATTTCTCGGCAGCACTAATGCCCAACTCCTGACTAATCCTACGTAACCACTCTCAACTCAAAAATTCACTACCGGCATCATATATTCATGTCCACTCTTTTCTGGCAAGACTGAAATTGTAAAAATAATGCCTTATATTTGTTCGGTTATGAC
Organism: Carex sylvatica; assembly: GCA_964058845.1. Classification (NCBI taxonomy): domain Eukaryota; kingdom Viridiplantae; phylum Streptophyta; class Magnoliopsida; order Poales; family Cyperaceae; genus Carex; species Carex sylvatica. The sequence goes on from CAXKVR010000078.1 coordinate 121,623, forward strand.
TAAATTGCCCCTACATTGTAAGCTGACACAAGGAATTCAAGCCAATATTGACAATTTTATTGGAAATATCCCTTTTTCAGCACAAGCAAAAAATTAGTGTATTCTTTTTGCAAATATTTCTACAAATTTTAGTAGCAATGATGAGCTCTCTCAACTCAAAAAATCACCACAGGAATGATATGTTTATGTCGACTCTTTTGTGGCAAGTCTGAAATTGTAAAAATAATGCCTTATATTTGTTCGGTTATGACTAAATTGCCCCTACCTTGTAAGCTAACACAAGGAATTCAAGCCAATATTGCCAAATTTTAATGGAAATATCCTTTTTTCTGCACAACCAATTGTGTATTATTTTTTCCTTTTTCAAATATTTCTAAATGATACAATGTATCATTTTTTTTCTATGCTACATGAGCAGCTTAAATTTAATTGTTGCATCAAATGCAGTGCCAAGGAGGATATGTCAAATATATATGGTTGGGCTTATGCAATTGTGAGCTTCCTAACTATTCTTTGATTATACTTTTTGTCTACTATTACAATTATGCCCGGATAACCTAATTTCCACCTCAATTTTAAATTTATCAGATTATGGCACTCCTAAGTGGCCTTGCTGGGGTATACACTGAGGTTTGTTCTTCTACTATAATCTACTTGTCTAGCACTGCATAGGGATAGGGTTCAGGTTGGACTATTATTTTATATTTTAAAATAAAAAATTTAGGCAGGGATTGGCCTGACCTGCAGCAGGTCATAAATTGCCTGGGAGAATATTTTATTTATAGAAATTATTATTAAATAGTAAAGGGAAACAGAAAGAGTGCTGACATTTTTCGATGGCATAAATGGATCCGAAAACAAGTTTCGGATGCAAAGTGTTTTTTTTCTTTTCTGAAAGAGTGGCTGGGTTTATTTTTTGAAACAGAAAGAGTGGCTGGAATTTTTTCTGAAATAGCAACAGTGGCTTAAAAAAAATACACTTTGGATCCAAAACAAATTTTGGCTCCAAAGTTTGGATCCCAAATACACTTTCGAACCACTTGGTTGAATTGTTGAACTGTTAAGTTTGGTTTTTAGGATACAATTTAGATAATAGGCTTTCGTATGCATTAATATGATACTACATCTAATGGATTAATTAAGAAATTTACGCTTTTTACTTCACAAAATATCGAGTTAAATCTTGACATGACCAACTAGCAGATATAAATGTTATTTCTAGTTTCTCATTTTCACTAGCAACCAGTTTTTGGTGTTTTTCTCCAATACAGGCAGTTATGAAGAAGCGGCTTTCGAGAAATATAAATGTGCAGAATTTCTGGCTGTATATCTTTGGCATGGCATTCAATTTCATCTGGATTTGGATTCATGATTTTGATGACATTCTGGAGAAGTAAGTATCTTAGATATTGATATATAACTGCATTTGTTTTACGAATCACTATCTACTTTCATCGTATTTGCATAGCCTTTCTCTTAATTGTAAACAGAGGATTATTTCATGGCTATTCACTTATCACCGTTGCCATGATCATGAAGCAAGCATTCAGGTTACTTTTCTTTGTTTAAAATTTCTTGGCTTGGCTTCTGCTTGGACAGTCCGAATCTAAACTCAAAATTTGAGTTACTAGACTCAATGAACCAAGCATTCAGGTTACTTTCCTTTGTTTAAAATTTCTTGGGAGGTCAGTGAACAAAAATATCATATCACCTGAGTTAACTCAAATTTTGAGGTTAGATCCGAACCATCTGATCTGCTTTAGCACGAATATTAAAGGGGCCTGTGCATTCCATCTCGGGTCGCATTGGCTTGGCTTCTGCTTGGACAGTCCGAATCTAAACTCAAAATTCGAGTTACTTCAAAGGATCTAGACTCAGTGAACTATACCTAATGCCATTACTCGTACAGTCATACCTCAACTGATTTATCCCGAAATTCATGTGCTTCTTTCCTCATTTCTATCTTCTTCCGACTTCTCCGTTGCCCCTTCCTATCTATAAAAGGGAAGTTCACTGGCTTCGAATTCATATCACCTGAGGTAACATAATTTTTGAGTTTGAATCTGGTCCGTTCATTATATACTAGTATGAATATTAAAGGGGCCTGTGCATTACAGGCTTGGGCCGGATTAGCCCGGATTCTTATCGGATGGTCCGGATTGAAACTAAAAAATTCTGTTACCTCAGAGGTTGCGGTCTCATAGTGATTTCATTGAAATAGTTAGTTTTAAAATCATGATATTTTTAATTTGTAGTGGGCTTGCTGTATCAGCTGTCATTAAATATGGTGACAATATTGTCAAGGTAAAATCCCTTAAAATTATATTGTATGTAAAAGAACATAATAGCATTGCTGCTTTATTTAATTATTTTGTTTCGACATAATTATTCCACAACTTTCGAACTTGTAAAATTTTAATTAAAAGACCTTTGTTGTCTTTTCAAAGAAACCTAGCAGGAAGTTTAATATTACTAACTCCTAAATCACCCCATGTATTCTTTGAAATCAGAAAACACTTTTGCAGTTTAGTTTTGACATTTTGGAATTTTGTCTATATTGTAAACAAATGCAGGTTTATTCTACCTCGGTTGTTATATTTCTGACAGCCTTTGTCTCTGTACATATGTTTGGGTTCACACTAACCCCGACCTTCTATGTTGGTACCATATAAGTATCTTTCTATTTTTTTTCACATTTTTATACATATAATGTTAACAAAGCTATTATAAAATTGCAAAAAAAAAAAAAAAAAAAAAAACTATTTGAGTGAGGCTATCGTACTATGCATAGCGCGGATTGGACCGTACTATGGATCAATATTTTTGTTTTCAAAATCTAAACAGTTGATATGAACCATTCAACATGATCTCCATATGAAAATATACTCGCAGAGTAAATTTTATATTTTTTATAGTTTTACTATTTATTTAGATAGTATGCATATAATGTTAACAAAGCTATTATAAAATTGCAAAAAAAAAAAAAAAAAAAAAAACTATTTGAGTGAGGCTATCGTACTATGCATAGCGCGGATTGGACCGTACTATGGATCAATATTTTTATTTTCAAAATCTAAACAATTGATATGAACCATTCAACATGATCTCCATATGAAAATATACTCGCAGAGTAAATTTTATATTTTTGAATGGTTTAGAACTTTTAGATCAAGTGATATTCTACCTATCTAAAATGTAGTAAAATAATTCTAAAAAATGTAAAATTTGATTTACAAGTACATTTTCATATGGTGATCATGTTGAATGATTTCGATCGATTGTTTGGACTTTAAAAACAGAGATATTTATTCATAGTACGGACTCAAGCTGTTTGCAGTGTTCTTTTCTTGTTTTATATAAACAGAACTAATAATTATGGCAATATGCTGACATATTTCATAATACTTGCTTTCATGATTGTTTCAATAGCTATATATCTACACTACGTAGGCAAACCGTAGAAATAAATCAATTATCCAGTTTGCCCATCGAATCTTGTTCTGATATCATGCTAGAAATTGAAACAAAGAATTCAAATGTTGCAACAACAACTCCTAAATGTTTGCTAGCTAGCTTGACATCACACACAATTTACAAGAGTCTTAACTACAACCAGATATCTATAGGAACCCAGCAATCATAAAAAAAAAAATATATATATATATATATATAGTACCACCACATTTAAACCAGAAATTTTACAAGTTACATATAAACATTAGCAACATAACCACTTTACACTGTTTCCTTTGGTCTCCAAATCGAAATAGCATGTAATGTCTTTCCTCTCCAACCTAGAAGCAACCAACAACGCTCTTCTTCAATAAAGTATCTCTTATCATGAATTTCCTTGAATTTCTTCTTGCATATCTCCACTATGCTTGGGTCCACTGGTACCTGTTCAAATCCAGCCCGCAAGTTTCTCAGGTGCCAGTGTTTGTAGGTCTCTGGTCTCTCTACCCAAGCTGGTCCCTCACATGCTATCAGATTGATCACTTGACTAGCCAATATTTCTCTTTCTATCAAGTGCCTCACCATATTGTCCCGAGGAATAAACGTGTCTAGTATATCAAACATTGAGGCATAATGGGACATAACCTGCTTAAAGCGGGTGACAAAGAAGGGACTAAATATCCCATTTACAACTCCGTGGAGGAACAGATGTGGTTTAAGTTGCTGTATAAGGTTAAGAACTCGATTCCTTGGGCAATTCAAGGCAACGGTTTCATCCCCCAATTGCCTAAACCGATACATACTATTAACTATGAGCAATTCATCATTCTCAATTTTGAGATCTTTGATGCTAATATCCTCCCATTTTGATGCTATACCATGGTACTCAAAAGGAACATTGAAACTTCTAGCATACTCCTTCAATCTCTGACCTGTTTTTTCTACCCGTTCGCTTGGGCGGAATCCGGAAAGAGGGAAATCTATCCCGGTAATTTTTAGTTTTACGGCTGAACCCTTCTGTTCGGCCAATTCCTGGATTAAAGACGGCCATTGAAAACCAAAATCAATGCCGAAATCAATTATATGCAACTTGCATTTGCATGCTTTCTTCACTGATCTGAGGATAGTATATTTCGCGACAGCATATGTACATCTCATAAAAGGAGTTACTGTCATCAATAGGTACTGAACCTTTACAGTGTCAGAAGTTGAGATCCTTTTCGCAATGTATTGATTATACAACTCGATACCGGTACCAGTTAATCGAGCCTCGAGAGCATTGGCAAGCATAAGAGCAAGTCTTTGGTTCTTATCTCCACTAGGAATAGCTTGCTTTCTTATCTCTTTTATTATAATTTTGGCAACTTGGTACTCATTAGTGGCTATTGATTGAGAACAACTTACGAGAAGATCTTTAACATCGGTATATTGCTCTCGTACTTCATTCCCACCGCATGAGCTTCCTTCGCGAACAGAAGCAACCTTTCTGAAATAGTCGTCATAGTAAAGGATCACTTCATCCAGTTTTGCATCTCTAACAGGTTCCTCAGAATAAACCAGGGGAATTTTACAGCTCCGTCCCTCTAAGAGCTCTAAATTCTCATTGTGCAATTTCCTTTTGCCATTACAACCCTGATCTTCATTCTCCTTTTCACTTGAACTGTGTGGAGAAGAAAGTGAGAGTTTCTTCTGTTGAAAATCAATCATTAATTTTTCAATATTCGGGAGAAACTTCATTCCTTCCTCAACTCCTTTATTGTACCCTTCGCAAGGAGGATATTTTTGACCGATTATATCAGCAAAAAATTTCTCCATGGCCTCGAGAGCTGTCCCCTCTTTGAAAGCAATATCCTCTTTATCTATGTTTTCCTCCATGAGCATATTGCTCAAATAACTCAAGGTTGCATCCAAGGTGATACCAGAATCATTGTTTTGCTCAGATGAATCTCTCATCATGATTTAACCTGAAAATTCCAAGTTCGTAAATCAAATATCATATGGAACTGCATGCCAACGCATGAACAAAATTAAAGGTTTAATTTCACAAAGAAATTTCAGAGAAACAAAAATTTACCAAAATATTTTAATGTGCCAAAGTAAGTTAAGTGGATAAGTGACAGTCACTACTACAAAAAAGATTAATCACCTTGCCTTAGCTACGCGCAACAGCAAGCAACAGGGACACAAGGAACCCTTAACGGGTTGTGAGCAAAATCGCAAACACAAAGATGAAAGATGAAAGAGGAGAGAAATTAAGGAAGAAAATTGACAGAGAGAGAGATTGAGACGGTGCCTCCATCTGAAAGAGAGAAATAGAAAGATATTGACAGCGCTGTCAGAGCGTTGTGCACAAGTGCGAGAGGAATACGGTCGCGACAAAATGAGGAGACGGCGAGTTCGACAGTGGAAGAAAATTAAAGAAAAGGAAACAGAGAGGAGTCCAATCATTCTCTCTGCAAAAATAATCACTTCGCATCCTCTGAGATATCTCATATTTTGCGCGACTTTTCGGAAAATCTCAACCGTTCACATACGTTCTGGGCGAATCTCGAAACTCAAGTAATACTGCCCCCGCGTCATCCCCGAGGAATTCTATCCTCTGAGATATCTCAAACTTTGCGTGACTTTTTGGAAAATCTGAACCATTCAAATACGTTCTGCACGAATCTCGAAGCTAAAATAATAGTGCCCCCTGCGCTACCCCCGAATAGGCACCGGACACGTCGGTCACGCAAAAGTTGAGATATCTCAGAGGATACGCACTCATCCCCGAGTAGGGCTACGTGTCGTCGGAGATATCTCATTCAGCGCTGCATGAAGCAAACACTACTCTGTTAAAATCTAACCCAAAAATCGGAATCCAGAAGTTTAAGTAGACGGTAGGGATATGGGTCGTGGGACCCACATCTCAATCAAGCTTCTATTAAATATTAATGGTACTGGTAAGTGGTAATTGACCTGTTGGACCTGTGTTGGAGACTAATTAATAAGAGACCAGCCAACAATATTTATTTGGAAAAATTTCCAGTGTACCCATCAAAACATAAAAATATCCTATTTACACATTCAAACTGAACTTCGTTAATTTATTTTATCCCCATCTCTTCATAAATATATTATTTGTTTTTTATTAAAAATCAAATTGACTAATTTACCCGTCTTCTTCTCTGATCTAATTAATTTAACTATTTTAATCGAAGAGAGCTCGTGAAGACGAGAGGAGACAACAATTAATTTGACTTTGAATTTGCCAAAAAGAAACTCAATGGAAGAAACAAAACAGAGAGTAAACATCCTTTTCTTGTCTACCATCATTTCTCTGCAAGGAAAAAAAAGTGTGTGTGTGTGGGTGTGGGATGGGGGGATGGGTGAAGATAAATCGAAGAAAATGCATGGTGCTACTTCGTTCGCTCACCCCAGAAGGCCAGAATCATTGCAATAATATCCATCGCCATTTTGTATGCCGACAGGTTGGTTATAGACTAGACGATAAACCAGACTTCTCTCCGATTGAAATAGTCAAATCAATTAGCACATGGAGGATATCAGAGAAGAAGACAAGGGTAAATTAGTCAACTTGATTTTTAATAAAAGAAATAATATATTTATGAAGAGGGAGATAAAAGAAAAGAAGTTTAGTTTGAATGGATAAATAGGATATTTTTATGTTTTAATGGGTAAGTTGGCTATTTAAAAAGTTTTGATGGATACACTAGAAGTTTTCTCTATTTATTTATTGCGATGATAAAAACATTTAACCTGCTACGTACAATCCAAGTTGAGTAGCCCAGCGGTTCAACTAAGCCTTTTGACGTCGGATATGAATCTAACGGTATGGAAATAATCAGATTTTTCCTAATACTTGCTATCCAGTTGTAGAGGAACCGACTTTATCCGTAGTCATATTAATTTCAGGTCATTTTCTATTTGACTATTTTGCCCCAAATCTGCTTCAATAGCATTCTCACGAAAGAGGTCACATAATTACATATACTATGTATGTAGCTTTCAATCTGCTATCAAGAACAGGTCAGTGTCTGTGTTTTCCAATAAATGAGAAAGGTTAACAAGTTTTGGTGTTTAACCATTTTTATGAATTGATGTGACACATGATTCATCAGTGACCGCTAGACGCTGAAAACTACCACGCTGACGTCATCATGTTTAACCAGTTGAAAACTACCTGACGTCATCATAATAAGCATAAGAGGATCCAGAATTTTCGATGGAGAAAGGCAAAAGAATAACATATTGAATTTAAATAGTTAATAGGATTTAAACTTATTAGCTAATTAAATATTAGATAAAAAAATAATGTTTTAATTTCTAATAATCTAACTTCTAATCATAATTATCAATTAGAATTCAAAAAATTTATCATAATTTTAATCCTAAATTTAATATTAATTATAAATTAAAAATTCAAAGGGGACAAAGTCGCTCCGAATCTATAAATTTGTATAAAATTTTAAAATGTAGGGCTCGCCTCAAATAAGCTAGATCTGCCCTTATTAATAAGTTTGGCTAGTACAACATCAGTGTCATTTCAACCTATATAACACAAACTCAAAAACCTATCAAATCGACTTCAAACGGTAAATCCAAACCGTCCAAACCGTTCAAACCGATCTACTTCATTAGTTGTGTGTTTACATGCAAAATTTATAACTTTTCGAATTTATTTAGTATTAGGTCAAGCGGTCAAATATGTGAGTTTTTAAGTTAATTTTAATATATTAATTTTTTAATATTTTTACCACTTGATTTGATACTAAAATAACTCGAAAATATAAAAAAAAATTCCATGTAAATGCATCACACATAATGTAAATTAGTTTGAACAGTTTGGATTAGTCGTTCGAAGTCGATTTTGATAGATTTTAAAGTTAGTGTTATATAGGCTGAAATGACACTGATGTTATACTAGCCAAACTCCTTAATAATAGATTTTAGCGACCACTCTTTGGATGTTGTAGATTCTTTGATGACGTCAATCAAAACCATCAGTGACCAAAATAAATCGGACTAAAAATTCAACACTGAGTTATAATATTCAGTAACCGATGACGTCATCACTCAATCAAGAGCGATGATGACTACTGCGGCGGATTTCCCTGATTTTTGAAGCCCCAATTTGTTGTAGTGCACAAAAGAGGGAATGAAATCTGCTGCGATCCGAATTTGATGAACAGTACCCTGAAATCCCTGCTTTTTCAAGTCTAACCGTTCAACTTTTTCTGTGCACGTATCTCCAAATAGATAATTTTTCTGGGCACGCATTTCAAAATAAATCAACAGTTAGATTTGAAAAAATATAGATTTCAGAGTACTGTTCATTAAATTTTGATAACAGCAGATTTGTTTCCACAAAAGAGATCATGCTATGTTTGTAGCTTTCAATATGCTATCAAGAAGAAGTAGTGTCTCTGTTTTCAAATAAATGGACCAAAAAATAATTCGATCTTCAAGATAAGTAATTTGTACCAAATACTAACAATTTTCATTTGAAAAAATAATGTTTTAGTATTTCAAATTTTAATATCTATGAAAAATCTGTCATTCAAATTTTGAATCTACAACATCCCAAATCCAAGATATTGTCCTTTAAACTTGTTAGTAAATTTATAATGACATGGACCAAAATCGACAACAGCCGTGTGATTCGTGAGTTCTCGGAAATTTGAAATAATGGACTTACAATGGATCTTTCAACGTAAACAGTTTGTATCTTTCCAAGGGCCCAACTTTTGAAAAGTGAAAACAGGCCGAGCCTGTTTATTATTATTATTTTCTTAAGAGAAGAATTAGAAACTAATTGACCGAGGCCTGCAATGACTTCTCATTTGCTTTCTTTCTTGAAAATCTTTGCATAAGTTGCAAAGTGGTGAGGTAAAATCTCGATCAACTAAAAGTTTAAGACTTTTTTTTTAACCAATTGTACTATTTCTTCTTTCGACTGCTTCTTTACTTACATTAACATAAAAACCAACCTACACACATAAAAACACACAAACAGAGATGGATCTAGATGTATTGGAAGGATGGCTATGTCATCCTATAATTTTAAAATTTAAATTATGTTGATTTAAATTTTTTTTTTTACTTTTTATGTGCTCCAGTCCTCTTAATAAATATCAAATATTTAGTTATAACTTAGTGGTTGAGAGAACTTTTCAAATTCTACTCGCGCATTTTAATTTTCAACCCCTCGTATCAAAATTTATAGTCCTGCCCCTGAACAAAACGTGCATAAATCACAATCCCTGAACTAAGCGCTAACTATTCACTCTCCAGGTATCATTTGGTATTGACCAGTACATCTTGTAACTGTATTTGCCTCATATGTTATCAGCCTGCTTTCTAATATAAGTAGTGTTAAACTATCTCATTGTTCCGGTAGGACCGGTACCCAATTATGTCTCACCAATATTATGCCTCACGTTTTTATTTCCGTATTCAAAGTCCAAACAATCGATTCAAATATATCAACTATTAACCTTCTTTGAAATTTTAATACTACTCATAAATATCCACAATTAACCTTCTTTTACATTCTCTATTGTGCTTCTCCAATGTTCAAAGCGCCAAAGCAATAAACCACAATCCCTTTTTTTATGCATATATTCAAAACTCAAATCAACTAAAATAGAAAAAAAAAAAAATGATAATTACAACTTATAGTGCTAGCTGGAAGGTTAAAAACAGCACTGTGCAGGCAGCAATAGCATGTAATAACAAAGAAGGTTAATAAAACACCAGATATCTATAGGAACGCAACAATCATAAAATATGGTGCAACCGTGCAGTACATATAAACCTAAAATTTTACATGTTATATATGAAAATGAACATCATAATAACTTTACTCTGCTTCTTTTGGTCTCCAAGTGGAAATAGCATGTAATGTCTTTCCTCTCCACCCTTGAAGCAACCAATAACTCTCTTCTTCGACAAAGTATCTCTTGTCATGAATTTCCTTGAATTTTTTCTTGCATACCTCGATTATATGTGGGTCCACTGGTACCTGTTCAAATCCAGCCCGCAAATTTCTCAGGTGCCACTGTTTATAGGTCTCTGGTCTCTCTACCCAAGCATGCCCCTCGCATGCTATCAGATTGATCACTTGTCGAGCCATTATTTCTTTCTCTATGAGATTCCTCACGGTATTGTCCCGAGGAATAAACGTGTCTAGTATATCAAACATTGAGGCATAATGTGACATAACCTGCTTAAAACGTGTGACGAAGAAGGGACTATATGTCCCATTTACAATTCCGTGGAGGAAAAGATGTGGTTTCAGTTGCCGTATAAGGTTAAGAACTCGATTCCTTGAGCAATCCAAGGCAACTGTTTCATCCCCTAGTTGCCTAAACCGATACATACTATTAACTATTAGCAATTCATCGTTCTCAATTTTGAGATCTTCGATATTAATATCCTCCCATTTTGATGCTATACCATGGTACTCAAATGGAACACCAAAGCTTTTAGCATACTCCTTCAATCTCCGACCCGTTTCATCCACCCGTTCGCTTGGGCGGAATCCAGAAAGAGGGAAATCTATTCCGGTGATTTTTAGTTTTACGGCTGAACCCTTCTGTTCGGACAATTCCTGAATTAGACACGGCCACTGAAAACCAAAATCAATGCCGAAATCAATTATATGCAACGTGCATGCTTTCTTCACTGATTGGAGGATAGTAATTTTAGCAACAGCATATGTACATCTTAGGAAAGGAGTTACTGTCATAAATAGATACTGCATCTTTACAATGTCAGAAGTTGAAATCCTTTTAGCAATGCATATGTTATACGCCTCAGTACCGGTCCCGGTTAATCGGGCCTCGAGAGCATTGGCAAGCACAAGAGCAAGTTTTTGGTTCCAATCTCCATTGGGAGAAGCTTGCTTCCTTATCTCTTTTATTATATTTTTGGCAACTTGGTACTCATTAGCGGCTATTGAATGAGAACAACTTATGAGAAGATCTTTAAAATCGGTATATTGCTCTCGTACATCCTTCTCACCGCATGTGCTTCCTTCGCGAACAGAAGCAACCTTTTTGAAATAGTCATCATAGTAAAGGATCACTTCATCCAGTTTTGCATCTCTGACAGGTTCCTCAGAATACGCCAGTGGAATTTTACTGTTCCGTCCCTCTAAAAGCTCCAAATTCCCATTATTATCCAATTTCTTTTTACCATTAGACCCCTTAATCACACATCCCTGATCATCATTCTCTTCTTCACTTGAACTGTGTGGAGAAGAAAGTGCTAGATTTTTCTCTCGAAAATCAATCATTAGATTTTCGATGCTCGGGAGAAACTTCATTCCTTCCTCGATTCCTTTATTGTACTCCAAAGCTGGCATGCTTGTTAAAATGGAATTAAATTTTTCTTGTAATGGTTCATTGGTACAAATTGGGTAGTTTTCCGGTTGTGTTTGGTACCGAATCGAGGAACTATCTTCGGAAGGCGGGTACTTTTGACCGATTATATCAGCAAAAAATTTCTCCATGTCCTGGAGAGCTGCCCCCTCGTTAACAACAATATCCTCCTCATCTTTGTTTTCCTCCATGAGCATATTGCTCAAATAACTCAAAGTTGCATCCAAGGTGGTACCGGAATCATTGTTTTGCACAATGCCGGTATTTACCCTATCTTTCCTACTTGTTAAAACTAGCTCAGATGAATCTCTGTCCATGATTTAATTAACCATAAAATACCAATTAAACCTGTAATTGAATTAAGTTAGTAAATCAAATAGCCATATGGAACTGCCAATGCAGGAGCAAAATTTATTGTTGAATTTCACAGAGATATGTCAAAGAAACATCAATTATTTTGTGCCTATTGTCAAAAACTAAGCAATTCGTGTTGAGCTCAATTGCAAGAGCTTTATGTCTCCAGTATTTCAAAACTTTAATTCAACAACTAGACTAAAAAATGGAATTCTGTATTTGAAGTAAGAAATAACTAAACCATGTTTGCCACTAATTGACCCCTCAAGCCTATGGTCGAGTTCGAATCAAGTAAGGTATCTGACATGATCAGGTTAGATTCGGACTGTTTAATTTCAATTTGCACAGATCTTAAAGAGAGCTCCCTAATCCCTATATCAGTGTTATCAAAACCAGACCGGACCAGCGATTTAACCGAAATAAACCGGACCCGGACGTATTTCCGATTTGGTTCGTTTAAAAGACCAATTGTGCAATTGAACCGGTCAAATCTGGTTTATTGGACCGATTTTTCAGAAACCGGTAACTCGGTTTTAAAGAAATATGGGCTTTAAATGGTTCAATATTCAAAATTCAAATTTTTACACTGTGGTGCATTAAATGAGAAATAGTGTCAACTAGTATACTAGCCCTGTGCATTTATGTGGTCTAAGACTCTAGGTTGAAACTTTATGCTTTTAGCATATTTTATTTTAACATTGTGAAATTTACACATAAAATCTTACATTTGATATATTCTAAAGTATCGGTTATGTATTAGTATAAAATTTGATGTATACATATTTTTTTTTAAACTTACAATTATTATAATAATTATTATTATATCATGTATTTTATTTGTTGAAGTGCTTTATTTTTTATTGGAATATAATTCGTTGCTATTACAAAATAATGTCATAGTATTTATCAAATAAAAATGAAAATTGTGAGTTATTAAATTTTTTCGCCTTCGAAAAAACATTCAGTCATATTTTATAAAAAATACTAATTTATTTTATTTAATGTTAAATTTGAAATTTATCTATAAATTTAGTTTTAAATTATATTATTTTAATTATATTTTATAACAATCATCATATCTTACATATAGATGAGTACTTAAATAAAATCAGTAATTGAACCGGTTGAATCATCGGTCCAACCAGTGAACTGTTGACCCGAAGCTTTACCGAGTTAGTGTCCGGTCCGGTTCTAAATAGGCCCAAAAATATATTGGTTTGGCTTTGACAAACCTGATGTGCTTAAGTACAGTAGGAATATTCTTCCGTCTATGTTCAGGGTTGGGGGTAAAGGGGTCATTGTGTATTAATAGTAGTAGGGAGGTCCTTAGAAAATTCGGATAGATTTTTTATGTTTCCTTTCAAAATCTAATAAGTGACTACTATTTTTCACTGGGGTGGAGTCAAGTGGAGTCAGAGACAGGCAAGTTCAAAAATAATTTCAAAAATATAGTTCTAATATTATGTTTTTTTATCCCTCCTACTCACTGGATGGCATTTACTGATGCGGGCGGGTATGTTTCACGATTTGATGTTGCATTCCATGTTGAGGAAGATGCCCGGCAGGCCAACAGTCTGACAAGGATAAACCCAACAAAAGACCCCAGGCCCCACTGGTACTGGTAATTCTGGTACTGGAGGGTTTGGTATTTCTGGTACTGTTAAAACAGACTCAGGTAGGAGGAGTACCTCAGGCTTTGTTAGTTAGAGGAGAAAACTAAGAAAAACAAGAGAAGTGGATTCTCTTTGAGAGACCTGACAAGCATTGCACTCACCAAAGAGAAAAGAAGTATTCACTTCAAACTGGCTGCACAAAGAGAGAGGCAAATGAACTTCAAATGAAGTTGCCTTTTTTTATGTGTATGATATTCAATTAGGTAAAGATATATAAGGATCATCAAAAAGAACTAGTTAGTAAAATACAACTATGGATAGATCCAATTTTGAAGGTATATGCTTCATCATATATTAGGAAAAATTAAGTAGAATAATCATAAATACTGTATGGATTTAGAGATTCCAGAGAGGAAAATCTTGGTTTCTCATGAAACTGCTTAATTGGAATATTAAGGGACTTAATTCAAGTAGGAAACAAAGATTGAAACGATTAGCGTCTTACTCTAACAGAAATCCTGAATCCGTTCTTGGAAACAAAAATTATTTCGATGTATTTTAAGATCAAATGATGATCTAAGAATTAGGTTGATTACCTTAGAATGTAAGAACTATATGTTTTTTTAATGAAACGGGCTTCATATCTTTTATTCAAAAAAATATTATGTTTTTTTTAAAATTATGAAAAATAGTTATGCTTCAAAAAAGTATAAAATTTTACTTACGCCTGAAATTTTTCCTCAAAATATACTTCTATTTCTATTTCTATGTTTTTCTTAAAAAATATAAAAATATACTAAACATTTAAAATAATTATAATATTATGTCTTTTTTTTTCTGAAAGAGAATATTATGTCTTTTGAGTGTGTATGTAGATTAAAAGAGAAATCTATTGCTCTTTATTCAAGGTAGAAGCACTAGGTAATAGGTAACCAATTAGTTTTAACAGAATTTCCTAAATTTGATATATTTTTTAATTTTCAATTTCATTAAAGTGAATAGCTTGTTGAATTATCAATTTTTCTACGTCATTGTACAAAATAGAACATGCGCAACCCAATTTCTAGGTAAAGATTTTGACTGGCTAGTTTGATTTCACGCAGTGCATTATCAATAGAGAAAATGAAAAAGTATATGACCGAAGAATTGCATGAAGTCAAATCAACTCTGCCAATATCGTTACCTCAATGGTATGAACAACAAAATAATAGGGGCAAAAGAGTACCTTCAATAAATGATGAAGAAGTGGTAGTCTTCAGATGGAATTGAGAAGAGAGAAATATAGAATGGTCGAATTTATATATAATTTCATGATTTAATTGTCGTTGACTGGTAGTCAAAGATAATTGATCCCAGTTGTAATAAAGACTAATTAATGAAGAGCATTTAAACCGGATTTATTTATTTATTCCCTCAGATTCAGTTTGAATATGATAATAAAAGCATTTAAACCGGATTTATTTATTCCCTCAGATTCAGTTTGAATATGATAATAAAAGCATTTAAACCGGATTTATTTATTCCCTCATATTCAGGTTGAATATGATAAAGTCCAGCGGTACCAACAAGCATTTGTGACGTCCGATATGAATCTGACGGTATGGAAATAATCAGATTTTCAAATACTTGCTATCAGAGTGGATTCAGGATTTTCGTAAGGGAGAAAAAAAAAAAAACTAATCGGGTTCCAAACCATTAGCTAATTGAGTACTAAATAAAAAAATACTCCCACTTTTAATCCTAATTGTCAATCCGAATTCAAGTAAATTATTCTAATTTTACTTTTAAATTTAACTCAAATTACATATCAAAATTCTAATGAGAGGCAATAAAATTTTCAGAAAGAGACAAAGTTAATCTAAACCTAGAAATCTTCATAAAATTTCTAGATCTAGAGATGCAGTTGCACCCCCAACTCCACTTAGATCCGTCCTCCTTGTTATTATGTTGAAAACAAACCTAACTACCTTTTATTTTGATTTATTTTTTGTTAGTACGAGTCTAGATCCTCTTGTTTGAGTTTGAATCTAAAACATATGATCAGAATTCAGACTAATTCGGTCCAAACTTTTAAGTTTTAATACATAAAATTTGTTTAAAATTTGTGCTAATATATAACAAACGGTGAGATAGTACTTTAGCTTATATGAATTCACGGTGACTTGGACGAAAAAATCATCTAGAAAAATGATTTGAAAAAAATAAATAAATGTGGAAATTAATTAGGTCATTTTCTATTTGATGATTTTTGCCACAAATCTGGTTCAAAATCTACCCCACGAAGCGGGTCATACTATCTTACGTAGCTTTCAATCTTCTATTAAGAATTCAAGATTGAAACGGGTCAATGTCTATGTGTTTGCCAATAAATAAAAAAGGTAAAATGCGTACGACTCGTGTAGTCGTGTCTTGTGATAATGACTATCAACAATTAAATTACTATTAATTTAATGTATGGTTCTGAAAATCGGACGGACCGGGCCGAGTTTTATCCGAGTCTCGCATAGGTGCGAGTTTATGAGCAAAAATTGGATGAACAGTGCTTGACTCGGTCGAGTTACACCGAGTTGAGCAGTGTTTAGACCGAGTTGAGCCGAAGTTTAAACCAACTTACACGGCGAGCGAGTTTTCTTCGAAAATCTGAGTTGAAAAGTGATGAATCGGCCGGGTGAAGCAAGTCTGCACTGATTCCAGAGATTCTCATGTTTTGGATTCACCGATTCTGCATTTTGTTTGTTCAATTTGATTTTGCTAAGTAACTAGTGCAGAGGAAAGGGTAAACGGGTTGAATTTGACCCACGTGGACGTCGTGAAGAAGAAGAAAGAGATATGGGTGGGTGAGAGATTTTGTTTGCAGCCAAATACTAACTGGAGACAAGAAATATAGACACTCACGTGAAATACTAACTGGAGCGAGTAAATAACTGGAGACAAGAAATAGATTATTTCTTAAAAGGAGAGATACGTGGGGCCCCTCAAGAGAGTGAAATGAAAAAGTAAATTTTTTGTCGGACTTCAGGATTTTTTTTTTTCTTTTTTTTGTTGCTTTGAAAGTAGGGGTGTAAACGGATTATCCGGTGGATATCCGCTCCGTATCTGGGAATTATCTGAATCTGGATAGTTCGAATTTGGATAATCTGGACTATCTGAAATCTAATAATTTCCTACTACGGAGTCCTAAATGAAGCGGATATCCGAACTCTAATAAAAGAGGAATTAATATTATAGGTGGAATTTGAACCCATGTACTCCCATCTCAAGACCTTTGAACTAAGCTTCAAACCACTACACCACAACTTCTTTTGTTACCATTCCTTTATTTGATATATATATTATATGAATATATTATCTCTCATCTCTCCATTCATCCACTTATAGTTATCATTAATATTTATATTTAATTTTTTAATTAATATTTGTATCTTAGAAATTCATATATCTTAATTATCCAATCATTATTCGTTTTATATCCGTATTTGAATTCGTATCCGTGAACTATCCGTTCTGTATCCGTATCCGTTTAAGGAGAATTTGATTTTGAATTTTAATATCCGTTTACTATCCGTATCTGTATTCGTATCCACTTATTATCCGACAAATGCGAATATGGCATAAGCATCATCCGCTCCGTATCCGCTCCATTTACACCCCTATTTGAAAGCCCTTAGGCAAGATATATTGATAAAAACCCTCTTAACAGGGTAAAAAGTTTACACAGATAATGCCTTGGAGACGCATATTTTTGTTTTTTTGGATTCAGAGATACATTTTTAAGAACCAAAACTTTCAGAGAAATGACATAAATGGGGAATGCCCGTCCCACAAGCCGAACAGTGCGATTTTGTTTTTTCTTTGTAATACATTATATTAAATTATTTAAGTATAATATTTTATCTTAATATAATTTTTTTATAAATTACTTTTATTAATTTTTTTTCTATTTTTTGATACAAAACAAACTTTTACCAAATAAATTCGAATTACAAATTTGATTCTTCTAATTCCGGCTGATTCTTTCGATTCCAATTTCACGGTCAAAAACCCGATTTCAAATCCGATTCCGAGTTTTAGAACCATATTTTAATGATAAACTTTTAGGACGAAATGACCAAAATACCCTCATATGTTTATAGTGTTATTTGAAATATTCATGATTTTGTAACGGAACTGATGAATCCATCTACTATTTTAAAAAGAAAAAATATATATATAGTGGGATAATTTCCTCTGCATTAATATTATACAAGGATAATAATTTACTAATTTTATAGTGACATAACCCATATAGTTTGGACATATAAAACTGTGCTATATTTTGGGTGTTCAAACGGTTCAGAATGTTCGGTTTTTACCTGAATTGGAAAATTTTAATTTAAATGGATTAGTCTTTCGGTTTAAATGAATTGGTTCGATTTAGATTTTTTAAAACCGATTAAATTAAATCAACCGATTTATATTGGTTCGACTCTAATTTTATTGTTGTTATAATGATTTCATTAAATCAAACTGAACTCCAATTGTTGTGTATAACAATGTATTATTTTCATTAAGAATAGTACCAATATATTTACTTTGATTTAAACTGAACAAACTGAAATTTACTTCGATTTGTTCGGTTCATTTTTTAATTATTTGATAGATTCAATCAGTTCGATTTTATTTTTGAAAACCAAAAAAATTACTCCCAAGCTAACCGTCCGTTTGAACACTCCCAAGCTATATTCATGTCTGAGACACCACCAGGAAATGTGACACTCAATTTTGAGCCCGTTGCAAAATACAGTGCATATATGACAAAGCTGTTTTAATTAACCAGAAAATATAGCGGTTTCGCATGTCAATATTTTATATTTATAAATTAGAAAATTCAATAAATTAAGGATATTTGATGCATAATCAAATGCGAACATATATGTCTAGAGGAAATAAATATGTTGTTATTTCGTTAGAATAACAGGAACCAATTATTTCGATCTCAACCGTTTAAATTTTTTTTTATGTGTGAGTCTCAACGAAGATCAACAGCTGAGATTGAAATAACAGAAATCTGTTATTCCATTGGAATAACAGCAGATTTATTTCCTTATATCTTATTATGAACAAAGAGTTTTCAAACATTTAGAACAATAATATTATCATTAATTATACATTCAAAAAATCAATAGACCGACCTTCAACATGAGTTTGTACCAAATACTAACAACTTTAAACTTTTTTATAAAAATGACAGAGGTACAGTTTTTCAAATTTTATTATTCAAAAATTTATTCATATTTCAAATTTGCGGCTTCTTACACAATATTATAAAGAGGAGGGCTCAATGCTCTATTGTTTTCATATCTCACATCTTTATCTTCGATTTCAAAATCCAAATAGATGATTCGAACTGCTCAACATGATATATACATTAAAATGTGCTTGGAGATCAAATTTTTGTATTTTTTTTAATTGTTTAATATTTTTTAAGGTAGGTACAAAATCATTGTTTTTTGATGGTCTAAAATTGTTTGAAAAACAGTGATTTTGTACCTACCTTATTAAATAGTAAAAAAATTTTAAAAATATATAAAACTTGATCTCTATGCCCATTTTTAATGTGTATAGTTTCAAATCATATCTTTGAATTTTAGAATATAAAATAAAATATTAAAATATAAAAATATAATTAGAACATAAAATCAATAGAATACTTGAGTTCTATGTTATAAAAGAAAATTTCATTCAGATTTTAAACATGCATCTTCCTACCGAAACAGACAAACTATTGTCCTTTGAACTTATTAGTGAATTTCTGACGTGATGGAACAAAATCGACGAGTGCCGTGATTCGGGAGTATTGTGAGAATAATTTGAGATAGACTTGAATGGGCCTTTCAACTTCAACAGTTGAAAACTGAAAACAGACCGAACCTATTTGAATTTTTTTTTTTTTTTTTTTTTAGTTCTGAAGAGAGCAATTAGAAACCAGTTAATCGAGCATAGGACGGATGTACCGGAGGGCGTTTGATGGATATCGGATCAAATTTGACCTGGTGTGACAAAAATCAACCTGGACTGACATCACAAAATATCCCACTGTCATGATCATGTCACAAAATATCCCACTGTCATGATCATGTCACAGGAACTACAAACAAATAATTAATAAGCATAAGGCCTAATTAAATGAAGACATCACAGCAAGAGCAAGGTCACACAGGCCTTCCTCTTCCTGCCATTTCTTTGTCAGTTGAATCTCTACGGATGTGATCAATAAAAAGTATGCTTTGTTATTTTCTATCTAATTTTTTTTTTTTTCTAATTTGGGGTTTTTTATGACATTAAGAATGATAGAAGCAATGCATCTTTTGGGCCATTACCTACCTCTAATTATTTAATTGTTTATCTTAGAATTGGGCCTTAAGCCTGGTTATGCATTGACATAAAATATTGGGCTCACCCCTAATTGATAGAATTCACATCCTCCATGTACCTGAAAATAGAATCTTTTATAGTTAGTGGATATAAACCGTTCTTTTTAACTCGGCACGAATCTCAAAGTCCAATACTACTGCTGCTTCGCTAGTTCGAATCCCAAACTGGCTAAGAATAAGTCTCAAACCATAAAGTGAGGTGGATCTTCTATAGTACCTGGGAGCACCATCACACATTTGTGAATTATTCATTATTTTTTTTTATGATGGTAAATCGAATGATGAATTATTCGGTTGATCAAATTTTGACCGAATGATTTGCGAATTTTTTCTGAAATTTTTTCTTTTCATTTTTTTTGCTCTTTTACGAGGCTGAGATCTCCGGTCAGAATAATTCAGAATTATTTCCAAACTATATCAAAATTATTTTTTAATCACAAATTTTTTATTATATAGAGCGGAATCAGAATAATTCATTTTCCACTGTGCTGGTAGGATATTGTCCTTATTGATAGGCTAGCTCCCCCTGCCATCCTTTTTTTATGCATTAATTGACATAAAGTATTTGAATTCAATTCATGGCGGTCATTTAATTAAGTGCCTGCCGCCAATAATGTGGCACCAAGCTCTTTGTCCAGTATCAATTAATTGACATCGCTGCTATTGTTTTGTCCTTGTATGTTGTATCCCATTGTTGCTTCTTTATAATCCCTTCTAATCTTTTTCAATACCAACTTTTTCTTTGAAGATTTAACAGAAGTCTTCCTAGTAGAAGAGGATGGACACAAAATCCAAATATAACCATCATATCCAGTGGAGTCAATGTTTGACTACAAATTTTCACTATAGCAAGATAGCTGTTTGTTGAAGGAATAAATTGGAGGAGGAAAATATAGAAGGGTGGAAAAGTTTTAATTTAAGGAAATATTTGGAAGCCATGTACTGATTTACACTGCTTATTTAAAACATGAATTACTTTTTAATAATTGTTCCAGAATGTATTTACATGTAAAGAAAATTAGTCAATTCGTTTACATGTTCTATTACAACATATCACGACTCACAAATATGATACAACATGTAACGTCAGGTGTGTCTATCACATTGGTGCTAACCGTGCTATTGTATTAAATTGTATTAAATAAGGGAGGAAAATAAATAGAGAGAGAGAAAAAGGTATTTTATTTAAATAAATATTTAGTGTTGGAACTTAAGTCCTGTACTGATTCACACTGCTCTTTTCTCAAAAAGAAAAAAAAAAGGATTCACACTGCTCATGTAACACGTGAATTAATTCTTTATAATCATTTCAAAATGTATTCACATGTGAAGAAAAATTTATTATTATGTTTTTACATGTTTTATTACAACATATCAGGACTCATGAGTATGACACAACATGTAATTTTTAATTTTTATGTGTGTTGATCACGTGGTGTATTTCTTTTTTAATAAGATAACAAGCTCAATTTTTCTACCATTATTTTTTATTTAATTTTTTGCATTTTTTATTTTTTAGCATTTTTTCTGATTTTTTTTCAATTAAATTAACTTAAAATAAAAAATTAAACAAGTAACCTCAACAATTATATAAATATCAGTCACGTGAAATGTATTAGTCACAAAACATTACATCACACCGTCATCATGTTAAGTTACGTTTTTTTTTCATTATATATATAATTATGAACAAAAATAGGAAAGAAAAAAAACTAACTAATTTTAATTTATTATTACTTCTTATACCAAACTTAGTGTTATGTTAGCAAACCAAACTGTATTTCTTGAAGCTTACTTCATGTAACAATTCCTACTACGTTTGAATGAAACAAAAAATAGCTCGGAATAGCTTGCTAACTTCAAATTCAAAATAGCTGCTAACCTAATATTTCATAGAAATGACAGAATAGCAAATAATCTGAGCTATTTCTTGTGTTGAAAATAATGTTTTTTCATCCAAACGTGAAATAGTGAGAATAGCTCGCTAAGAATAGTAGTTATTCCTGGATTACGCTATTCCTGTGTCATCTAAACGTACTCATAGTAGATTATCAATTCCACTTTTACACAATTACCCACCAACTACCCCGTAATCTCCAACAATTATAAAGGGAGAATTTGATCATGTATACCTCTCTCCTCTCAAAAACATAGAAATTACATATTCCCTCTTTAAAATTCATAATATCATATTTACTCTACTGAACTTCAAAAACCCTCAAACTTACCCGTTTTAATATAGTTTTTTCTATCAAAACTCATTTTTAAATTTATGAAGTATCCATTTTAATCTTTATTCAAAAAAAGTTGTAGCCAATTTTAGAAAAATGCAATCTTCTAATTTAACGGTTTTTGAGGATAAATGGATAATATCTTTACTCCTAGTGTTTACATAATGGTATTTACGTATATGCTCGTATAAGCGTCAGAAAAAAAGAAATTACCTAATTGCCCTCGAAAACAAATAATTAGAATATTGATATTTTTCTGAAACATGCTACTAGTTTTTAGTTTTTTTAATAAAGATTAAAATATGTACTTCATAAATTTAAAATTGAGTTTTAAAAGAAAATATAATAAAATGGACAAATATTTGAGTTTTTGAAGTTTAGAAGGATATATATAATATTATAAACTTTAGAGGGGATATGTAATTTCAATGTTTTTGAGAGGTATACATGAAATTGCCCCTATAAATAATTACAATTTCTAGAATAGTACTTAATTGGACACACGATTATTTACAATATTACTTACAAGACCTGCAGTTCTGCAAATATAAGAAACACAAATAAAAACTATATTCATGAAACATATCGCTCAATTAATGCACGGCCAGTAAAGCAAAGGTCAGAACTTTATTTGTCAGCGTTTATAGCGTGAGCAATTAATGGAATTGGAACGTGTCAAACTTCTCAAATACCAAACTCATAATTACCGCAAGTTGTCAAAAAAGAAAAGAATAAAGATGTTGTTCTCTAGGGGTTTGCTAACGGGTAGGGTACGGGCGAGTAGGGTATATTCGGGTTGGGTACGGGTATGGGTCGAGTACGGGTATCACGGGTATACGGGTACCATGGGCTGGGTATTACGGATTTTTTTTTCAAAACTCATACCCTACCCGTCTTATATCCGTGCCCGTGGTACCCTTGACGGGTAGGGCGGTCCGGGTAGGGTACCCGGTCCAGTTTTTTTTCCTCTGTTTTTCGATCCGGTTTGATTTTTTTTTTTTCTGTTTTTCTGTTGAACCGGCAGTAAATTCGAAATTTCAAAAAAATTTGAATTTTTAACGGGTCGGGTACGGATCAAGTCGGACGGGTCGGGTCGGGTGGGTACGGGCGTAATTCGGGCCGGATTTGCCCGGGTTTTGAACCAAATAACCGTACCCTACCCATTTTATGCCCATACCCGTGTACCCGTTTACCCGACCCATACCCAGGCTCGGGCACGGGTACCCCGGGTACCAGGCACGGGCGGGTCAGGTACGGGCCGCCCGACCCGGGTATTTGCAAACCTCTATTGTTCTCTTATAAGTAGTCCCCTGACAGTCTTTTCGGTCTAACTTATTCTAACTAACAAAAGTAGTTATTTAATAATTAGCATTAATTAATTCGGATGCACCGTTAAGATCCAGCGAGAAGAAAGCGTGGTGCACCGTCGAGATCTAGCGAGGAGAGAGTGGTGCACCGTTAAAATTCGGGCGGGAGAATGTGGTGCACCATTGGAGGGGGTCCACGCTAGTCCAGCGAAGGTTGTCAAAGTAAAACATATGAATACTTTATTAGTTAGATATTAATACTTCATTTGTTAGATATGTATACTTCATGTTAGATATGAATACTTCTTAGAAGAGGTGGGGTGAGAGAGATGAATCTGACTTTGAATTTTAAATTGTATAAATTATTTCGAACATGTATGAATACTTCGTTATCGTCAGTAAGAATACTTTTTTAGTTAGATATGAATATTATATAAATTCGCTGTAGTGGTCTCCAATCTTGGCAAATGTCGCTTTCAGACTGTTGCGGTCTCCAATCCAGGCTGTCACAAGATGCCAGCGGTCTCCCTGGTCGTTATTGGTTCTCAAGATTAATGGTCCCCTCCAGTTTTGACTATGATAGATAATAAGTATAAATATTATAAATTCGTAGATATGAATAATATATATTTTGACTATTAATAAAATCATGTTAACATTGCTCTTTGATAGCAATTAGCATGTGCGTGTCAGTTAGTAGTCCCCCGTTGTACTTTTTTTTGTCTTTTAGTGCGGGGACAGATAGGAGACTGAATGGGGGTACTGTTAGTCGTTCCCAAAAGAAAATCCCAACAATTTTTATTTATTATTTTTTGAAGTTTTTTGAAAATTTCTATATTTAAAAAAAAAATTACTGATTGTTTTTAATGAACTAACTTAAAATAAAAAATAGTTCAACACTAGCTTTTAATTTAGTAGCAAATACAAATAGGCTCTGTATAAGGACATGTTCAAAATTTGTATGAAAATTCATTTTAGATATTAAAACAGTTTGACGACTTAATCCGATTTTACTAAAAAAATATATAAAAAATAATTCAACTGATATCAAAAAATTTATTTGTACCATATTAAAAAAAACAATAAGTCAAATAACCACGATTTCTAAGTATTGTTATTTTCACTATGTCCTTAGTTTAAAACTGCGGACAGAAATTGAATTTTTTAGTTTCAAGATTAGCACAAAAATTTATCTCTTTACCACCGGTTTTTTTATATATAAAACATATTGTCCTAATCAATTTAAAACTGTGGACACTCAATTTATGTCTGTAATTTCAAATTAAGGACGTGGTGGAATTGTAATTTCTCAAAAAAATTAGTTATTTGATTTAACTCTTTTTTCAAGACTAGTCCAGTGCCCGTGCGTTGCAACGGGGGTTGAAATATTATTTTGATCACTTTTTTTAAATAATTTCTTTATTATGTGTTCATCAATAATAAAAGTAAATTATAACCTTAGAGTTTAATACTATATTACGGCATCTCTTCCATTGATGTTGTTGATTTGCAATTGCAAACAACTATTCTAAAATAATTGAAATCAATTTCATTTCTTAATTGCAAAACTCCTGCATTAATGCAATTTGCAAATCAATATCTGAAAAATAATTTTGCATAAACTCAAATACATCCATGTAAAATTGCAAATTAAAAAAATATAAGGAGAATAATGAAGATATTATTTTCACAAAGAAATCAGTACCATCGTTGGAAAGGAGAAAGGGACGCATGTGGAAGAAAATTCATATCATTTGAGATATCTTAAATTTTGCCTTTACTTTTTGGAAAATCTAAACCGTTCAAATACAGTCTACATGAATCTCGAAGCTCAATAATACTTCTACACGAATAGGCACGCAAAAGTTGAGATATCCAGAGCCGTTCAAATAATTTCTGCACGAATCTCGAAGCTCAATAATACTGGCGCCTACGCTACCCCCGAATAGGCACCCGACACGTGGGTCAAGCAAAAGTTGAGATATCTCGGGAATAGGCACCGGCCCGTAGCCTCTGCGCTATCTCAACTTTTGCTTGACCCACGTGTCGGGTGCCTATTCGGGGGTAGCGCAGGCGCCAGTATTATTGAGCTTTGAGATTCGTGCAGAAAATATTTGAACAGTTGAGATTTTCCATAAAGTCATGCAAAGTTTGAGGTACCGCAGAGGATAGGAATTCGAAAAAGTTGGAAACAGTAGAAAACGCGTGAAAAAAAGAAGATTCAGTGATACAATTTCTGTGTGGCATTATATGTAGCATGGATATAAATCACTAAATTTAGATTTCTACACGTTTGACAACATGAAACAGGTGTATAAAATCAAAATTATTTATTAAAGGCTGAGATTAAGATCTGTTTTGATGAGTGGCTGAAATTTATAGAATCAACGGCTCAGATCTTCTCTGGACAAATAGAGGGTTGGATCCCAAAAAAATTAGCATGCTATTTAATAGGAAGATGGTATAAATAAAAATTTCAAAATTAGTTACATCAACGTATGGTCACAAAACACATGACGTAACGTGTAATTACATTCTTCATTTTAGTCATATTATATAAAAATATATTATTTAATTATATTATATGTTTAAGTCAACAAAATAACCTCATGTCACTTCGATGTTTTTTCATCACTCTGTTGCACTTTTGTTATCTCTCTCTCCATCCTCATTAATGCCTGTTCGCCTTCAATTAAGAATGGATATGGACACAAATTAAACTAAAAAGGACTATTTTCAATTGAGAATGGATATGGACACAGAAATTAAACTAAAAAGTACTATTTTTGTAGAAACAGTAACACGACTGAACAGAGCTTAGAACCGTTCAAAACTTGCCAGCCTTGGGCTTTCTTGTCATTAATGACATTCCTTTTTACTATTGGGAGTCTTCTCCAGTTTGTTCAAAACTGGAGACGCTCTAAAACTGTACATAGTTTCTCTGAAATAGGGGGTGGTAACGAAATTTGTTCGTTAATTCTAAATCAAATTATAGTTAGTGCCGAGTAAGCTGTTAACAAACGAATTAGCTGCAAGTCACAATCGAGCCACGAGCTACAAGCTTTTTTACCAGCTTTACTCTGAAGTGAGGATGAATGTCATGCTTATGATACAGATAGTGTTGTATAAAATACGGGGTACAGGTATATAAAAATGTGCTGTTAAAATGTTTATGGTATGCATAAAACATAATTGTTTATTTTCCGAATGTTGTATATATATAATGAGGAGGAATTCAATTATATTTTTTTTGCAACACCGAATTATATTTTATATTTTCAAAGTCCAAATAGTCGATTCAAACCGTTCAATATGATGGATATATTAAAATATGCTTGCAGATCAAATTTTACATTTTTTTTGAATTTTTTTTACTATTTATAAAGATGTGTACAAAAATTCAATGGTCTAAATATAGCAATTTTGTCAAATACATAATAAATAGTAAAAAATTTCTAAAAAATATAAAATTTGATATGCAAGCACATTTTAATATATCTATTAGGGAAAATTGTGAAAATGCCACTCCAAAACCTTCAAATTGTGAAAATGTCATCTTGAACTTTGAAATTGTAAAAATGC
Organism: Carex sylvatica; assembly: GCA_964058845.1. Lineage (NCBI taxonomy): Eukaryota > Viridiplantae > Streptophyta > Magnoliopsida > Poales > Cyperaceae > Carex > Carex sylvatica. The sequence continues at coordinate 148,960 of CAXKVR010000078.1, forward strand.
CACTCCAAACTTCATTAATTGTAATTTTGCCACTCTAAATAATTAATGACTAAAATACCCTCCCAAAAATTTTCCCACCTCTTCTAACTGCAGAAATTTTTTGGAGTCAACCACGCAAAAAAAATCCATCAGCAATCAGAAACCCTGGATTTTGTCAACCACGCAAAAAAATTCTGCAGTTAGAAGAGGTGGGAACCGGGTGGGAGAAGAGGAGTTTGGTGATGGGAGGGTATTTTAGTCATTAATTATTTGGAGTGGCAAAATTACAAATTAATGAAGTTTGGAGTGGCATTTTCACAATTTTCCCTATCTATTATGTTGAATGGTTTGAATCGACTATTTGAACTTTAAAAATTTTGAAAATCGAGAGTGTAATTCGGTATCACAAAAAAAGGTGTAATTGGATCCCTCCTCACATATAATTAAGTAAATATTATATGAACTTATCTAAATTGTTCTTTTTAGAAAATATATAAATAATTTGAAATGAAAAACCTATATAATTAGTAGCTACGGGGAACTAAAAATATATATATGTGAGTTATTTGAATTCTTTGTGTGTGTATATGCAAATCGTTGATAGTTAAACAAATTTTGTAAATCTTTTTATACAATTTAAGAGGAATTCAATACCTATATCTTCCGTATTCTGCCCATCATAAGTGGTACCCACGACTTATTTTTTCTTCTTCTAATATTCAAAATTCAAATAATAAAATTATTAATCCTATTTAATTTAAAAAAAATAATGGATTCACAAAGAAATTTTATTGTAAATTTTTTTAGTTCATTTTATACAAGATCAAAAGGTGAAAAAAAAATTAACTATGCAAATAATCATAGCAAACTATTGATTCATTTGATTTATTGATCATCAATTTTTTACACATCAATTTAAAAGTAATTAAGATATATATAAGTCATTTAACTATAGCTAGTTCTTCAATCTTTCAAATGCCTTTAGTTTTAGTTGAAAATTTGAGCCTTTAAATTTGACAAGCTTAAAGCAAAGTAGATACTAAATTACATTAAATAGTGTTTGATACTAATAAAATAAATAGATAAACAATAATTAAATAAAAATATCAATATATCTTTGTATAGATACTACATATATATGACAAGGGAATTGTAGTAAGAATAAAAATATTAAAATTTTAAAATATGGAGGTGCTTACTCTGCCTTTAATTAAATACTTATTTTTAACATTTTAAAGTACATTTAAATATTTAAATTATGACTACTCATTAGTCAAAAATAAATTATAATTATAGAAGTACAAGGATCACACAGAATATTTGAAGTATCTTTGTACAATTCTCAGAAAATACTTTGTGGGTAACAACTACTTCAAAATCAAATTAGAAAATTCATTGTGAATATTTATAATTAATAAAACTTGACCTCATCTTTATCTTAAAAAAAACCCCTCTCAAAAAATATTGCACAGCCTTTTCTCATCTTTATATTAAGAAATTTTTGTTAATTTTCCTTTCTATTTTTTTTTTCAATATAGTGATGAATGTTGAAGTTTTTTTTTTTTTTTTGAGTAAATATTGAAGGTAAAGGTATTTATATATCGACATGTCTTAGAGAGTGTTGTATTTTTTTCGTAACTTTAGCTATGTGTAGTGGTTTGCTTTTATCCGCCCGGGTTGGATCCGATCCGTACCCGCCCGTGCCCGTTACCCGGGTTACCCGTGCCCGAGCCCGGGTATGGGTCGGGTAAACGGGTACACGGGTACGGGTAAAAAACGGGTAGGGTACGATTTTTTGGTTTAAAACCCGACCAAATCCGGTCCGATTTAAGTCCGACCCGACCCGACCCGACCCAACCAACCCGACCCGGATCCGGACCCGACCCGACCCGTACCCGACCCGCACCCGACCTGTACCCGACCCGTACCCGACCTGTACCCGACCCGTACCCGTTAAAAAATTCAAAAAAATTCAAAAAAATTCAGAAAAATTCAAAAAAATTCAAAAAAATTCAAAAAAAAATTCAAAAAAATTCAAAAAAAATTCAAAAAAATTCGAAAAAATTCAAATTTTTTTGAAATTTCGAATTTGCCGCCTAAAAAAAAAAAAAAAAAAAAAAAAAAACAGAAAAAAACAGAAAAAAAAAAAAAAAAAAAACGGGTACCCGATCCGGACCGCCCTACCCGTGCCGGGTACCACGGGCACGGGTAAAACTCGGGTCGGGTACGGTTTTTGAAAATTATACCCGAGTATATCCGCCCCGAGATACCCGTTTACCCGACCTACCCGTACCCGACCCCGGGTAAACCCGGTCCGAGAGCACAGCTCTAGCTGTGTGCAACGACACGTGAGTATAATGTGACACTGTATTTTTGTAATACCATAATCTATCGACATGTCTTAGAAACAGTGTCGTACTTTTTTCGTAACTTTAGCCGTGCGTAACGACACGTGAGTATGATGTGACACTGTATTTTTGTAATACTTAATCTCAACCTCAGAAAACTCCTGCCCAACAATCCACAACGGAGCAAATTAAGAATATTAGAACTTTAGAAATATCATATTTTAATTAGAATTCAATTTCATGTCAGTTAGAAAAAGAAAAAAAAAACATTTCATTTCTATATCCAAAGGAACCAACACACAAATATGATAGGCCTAACAAATTATTTTTTCAAATCATCAAAAATCATTATTTTTAGAAAATAGAGACATAAGAGTACTGGAAAAAGAGTGATAAATACTATTTTTTTTAGTGTAAATTTCATTGCAGGTTACTAAATTTTGTCATTTGTCACAAATTTGTCACTCAAGTTTTAATTTGTTTATTTTCTAGTCACTTAACTTTGTCATTTGTCCTAATCAAATTACTCTATACTTTTATGTCCAAAATCTTAACGGAAAATTCTCATTATGTCCAACATATTAACATAATATACTCATTCCATCCAAAATACTAACAGAATGAGCATATTCCGTTAACATTTTGGACGGAAAAATATAGAGTGACTTGATTGAAATAAATGATAAAATTGAGTAACTATAAATAAATAAATCAAACTTGAATAATTGATTCGTGACAAATAACAAAATTTAGTTACCTCCAACAAAGTTTACCCTTTCTTTTTGGTAGATACTCTCCAGCTCGCTTTAAAATGGAGCGTTCTACAACCATAAAATGGTTTCCCTGCTCCTATTTGGAGAGCAAGATCTTGCTATTCTAAATTGAACCGTTAATCTGTGTTGAGATTCGTGCATGAAAAAATTCAACGATTCAATTTTGAATAACAGGGTCCTGCTCTTCTATTTGGAGAGCAGCGGAGTCGGATCCAGAGCTAGAATGTCACATTTCTGATACGTATTGTGGAATCCGCATCACCCAGGTACATGAGGTGCAAATGGTGAATCTGGACCATTCATTTCACTTGGCACGAATCTCAAAGCACCCCCCCATAGTCTCAACGGCTACTAGATTGAGTTTAGCATCCCCCATCCATTTTTATTAATTGTACCTCAGGTACCTGGGGGGATACGGACTCCAGATTGTGTCTTATTTAATGAATCAGTATCTTCCATGTCTAAGAGGAGGAATTCAATACCTAGATCTTTAGTATCTCATGGATCATAATTACTAACCACAATTATTATTTCCCCTAATTGTTAAAAATTCAAATTTCATATAATAAAAATATTACTCCCATTTATTCTAAAGAAACTTTTCACATACAAATTAATTGTAAAATAAAATTGTTCATTTTATATAAGATTAAAAGATCATTAAAAAGTGAAAAATTATAAACTGTAGAAATAAATCATATCAAATAATTTATTCGTTTGACTTCTTGATCTTCAATTTTAGACATGAATGTATCACTTTACAAGTAAGAACAAGAGTATATAAACATTTTAACTACTATAGTAACAAGATTCATTTGGCGAATTATTCGTCAATAATTCACAAATAATTCATATTTGAGCTGTTGGTAAATCAATCCATATATTACTCGGTTTCTTGAATTTTTCCTGAATAATTCACAAATTTTCCAAATTTTTTCTTATTTTTTCTTGAATTTTTCGCGATATTTTTTTGCTCTTTTGTGGAATTTTTTTTTGCTCTCAATGTATAATTCGGAATTATTCCCTAATTATATCCGAATTATTTTCGAATCACGAACTTTAGATCCCGCCAAACCTTTTCCAAATTATTAAGTTGTCACTATCTAAACTAGGGCTTGTTCTTCAATCTTTAAAATGCCTTTAATTGTAGTTGAAAATTTGAACCTTGGAATTTGACAAGTGAAGTTTAAAACAAAATATATACTAAATCACTTTAAAGCATTGATATTTGATGTTATACAATAACTAGATAAATTAGTATTAATTAAGAATATGAAAAAATCTTTGCATATTACATAACTAGTGAAGTAGTAGAATAAAAATATGGAGGTGCTTACTCTGTCTTAAAATACTTCCTTATATCATATTAAAGTACAATTAAATATTTAAATTATCACTATTCATTAGTCAAAGATACAATATAATTAATTAATTATAGAAGTACAACTGTACAAGGATCACACAGAATATTTAAAGTACTTTGTGGGAAACGGGAAACCACGACTTAAAAAAAATCAAATTAAATGATTCATTAGGGTGAATATTAAAAATTAGATAAATATGACCTCATCTTTATCTTTAAAAATACTCTCAAATCATGAAAAGTATAAATTTTTGGTGTAGCCACCAAAAAGGTAAGTTGATCAAAATTTAAGTTGTTTATTTTTTCTTGAGTAAAGATTAAATTATTTAAATATTTAATATTCACGAGAAGTTTTCATTCATATTTGATGATTTAAAATAGTAAATTAGGAATTGTTTTTTTTTTTGGGTTTCTTTCTCAACCACAATTTTATAATAAAAAAATGCATTAGGAGCACTTGCATCAAATAAATGAAATTGCATAAAAAAGAGCTCAAGCTGACCAAACGAGTCCGGTTGGTGCATGACATGGCATTAATCTTCACGCATCTCTGGACCTCAAGCTGAGGAATTGCCGTGTCTAAAACGTGTCAATATATGCTGTGTCTTCGGCGTGTCATGACATATCGTGTTTGAACGTACTCATTTTTTTTAGAATAGAGAGTAAAACAAGAGCGATGAATACTCATTTGCGTTATAGAAAGGACTAGTAGTTTTTGCTTATGGGAACCAGCCATCTATGTATATTTTTTTTTAAAGAATTTGAACCCACCACCATATCATGACATCAGCCAATTATACAGAGTGGGCTGCCATTTTTATTAATGAGTTTGACTAGTATAACATTAATGTCATTTCAATTTATATAATACTATCTCTAAAACCTATCAAATCGACTTCAAACGGTAAATCCAAACAGTTCAAACTAATTTACATTATGTGTGATGCGTTTACATACAAAAATTTTATATTTTCGAGTTATTTTAGCATCAAATCAAGCGGTAAAAATATTAAAAAATTAATGTATTAAAATTAACTTAAAAACTCACATATTTAACCGCTTGATCTAATACTAAATAAATTCGAAAAGTTATAAATTTTGCATGTAAACGCACAACTAATGAAGTAGATCGGTTTGAATGGTTTGGATTTACAGTTTAAAGTTGATTTGATAGGTTTCAGAGTTGGTATTATATAGATTGAAATGACACTGATGTTATACTAGCCAAACTCTTTATTAATACCCTAAAAAAAAAAAAAATTAAAACTATCTTCGCTACAGTTTTTTTTTTTTTTAAATTGTCCCGACCGCTAGGCTCATGGGCGGCCCAGTCTCCATAGCAGACCGCCCGGGCCAGGGGCAGTCCACTAGGGACCAGACTGGAGTCCAGGGGCTCCTCCAATTTTTTTTTTTTTTTTAAGAGATCTTAATATTTTGATTTAAATAATTTTGTGAAGAAAAAGTTTTCTTATATAGAGTGTATGCCAAAAAATAAGACATTTGATATATTTATGAAGTGATGTCATAACTGTCTAAAGTCGTAGATCTATGAAGAAGTAACTTTTTGAGGAGAGAGGAGCTGGTGTGTTATTTTTTAATCAATATTTGCTAACTCAAATTCTACAAATTTGCTATTCCAACATTCAGCTGGGTTAGCAGAATAGCGCTATTCAAGGCTGTTCTGAATAGCTCAAAAATTATTTGGATTGACATATATTCAGAATAGCACTACTATTTTGAGAACATCGCTATTCTCACTTCACCCAAACGTATCCTTAGAGAATAATTGAATTTTTCTACAATTAGTTATGAATTTCCAAAGTTCAGCTTTCGAAAAAACTTTAAACATTCATAACTTTGGCTAAGAAGATCGAATTTGCGCATGTGATCACTTTTTGGAAAGGAGAAACGAGACAAATCTGAATTTTTCCTTGAGAGGAAACCCCCGAGCATCATGAGAGGCATCCGGAGCGTCAAAATTTCAAAAACACGTCGTTTAGTGCCTCAAAAATTCAGTTTAAGTTTTCGTGTGGAGATTTTGTATGAAACTTTGCAGTCATGTTCTATGATGTCAAAAATGCATGTCAGTCAATTTTCATGATTTTAGAAAATATTTTTCTATGTTAACCACAGCTGCAAAGTTGCTACAATATGCACTCCTTTATCAGTTCGGTTAATTTTTGAGAGCCAATATCTCTTGATCTGTTTGGAGATTTTGTACGAAAATTTTCAGTCGTGTTCTATTTTCAGTCAATTTTCATGATTTTTAGAGATATTTTGCTATGTTAAATAGAGGTGCAAAGTTGAACTCAGAATGAAACTATGACTTGTCAACACATACAAATAAACTTCATACAAAACTAAAAATAAAAATTATTCACAAAATAAAGTTTATCTAATTAAATAAGCTATCAACGCATTGAAATAGTTCGCACAAATGGCCAAGTACTTAATTAATATTATCTTTAGACTTGTGATATCCAACTGACAAATCAAATTAAAGTTATAAGAGTTACGACATCAATTTTTTTGGCATATACTATAAACAAGAAAACTTTTTATTCACAAAATTATTTCAATAAAAAATATTAAGATCTCTAAAAAAAAAAAAAAAAAAAGGAGGACCGCCCGGCCCCCAGGCGATTTGATCCCTAGTGGACCGTCCATGGGGGGGGGGGGTAGTCTGCTATGGGAATGGGCCGCCCGTAGGCCCAGCGGTCGAGACATTTTTCAAAAGAAGTTAAATGCAGGGGCATTTTTTAATTTTTTTTTAAGGGTATTAATAAAAATGGCCGCAGAGTGGGTGGTATATTTTTCACCTCTCATGTTGAAAATTAATGTGACACAATATTTGGTATATGAGGAGGATACACTTACATCGTTTTTTGTGACATCCAATTACATCTCACATTTTTAAAGTTTTCAAATTTCAAACAATCAATTCAAATTGTTGATGGATATATTAAATTGTACTTGCTTATTAAGTTTTGCATTTTTTGATTTATTTTATTATTTATTAAGTATTTTAAAAAATCGTTGTTTTCATACCATTGAATTTGAATTTTTGTATCCATCTTAATAAACAATAAAAAAACTTTAAAATAATGTAAAATTTGAACTGCAAGCACATTTTAATATATCCATCACGTTGAATGGTTTGGATCGACTATTTGAACTTTGAAAATGTAGAATATAATCCGGTGTCAGAAAAAACCATTTATTAATTTTTTAATGGACACGTATTCTTGATATTTTTGTAATAAAACCATTTATTTAATGGACATGCATGTATTCTTACCGCACAGTGAGACTTGCTACTTTACGGCTTCAGATTAATTCAAACATAGTGCCTATTCGGGGTATCCAGTATTATTTGTTCATTGAGATTCGTACAAATTTAAAGAACGGTCATAATCATCTCACTATTTAGAATAATACCTCTATAGTAAATTAGTAATACAGAGGATACAAATTCTTATTAAAAGCCACCAATATTGCAAAGCAGGCTCTCTAGATGAAATCATTTCTGAAACAATATGTCAAGATTGACATAAGGGGTGGAACTTTTTTTTTTTTTTTTGATAAAAGACTGAAATAAAATACACAATATCTAATTAGTGAATTTGAACTCAAATTTTCACAATTATAAAGAGAAGCTCTAACTACTAAATTATAAGTAAATATTAGATATTTAAAAAAAAGTTGGACTATATAAAAATAAAATATTAATTAAATTTCAATATACATAATTATATTATAGGTACATATTTGCCATTTTTAGATATAATTTATTATATTGTAAATGTAAATAATTTATAAACTTTTCCTAGTGATTGAAGAAGCATAGTAACACAGATATCCTAAATTTTGTTCAAATATTTTACCAAAATCTTTCTATAAATGCATTGTCAGTTTGTGGTCGGATTAAAAAGCCAAAGCAACAACATTCATTAAATGACTTTTCTTCTCTGAGATATATGAATAATTTAATTTCAGTTTATAATAATTTTGATATTTTGAAATAATATATAAGAAAATTCCACCTTTGATAAAAGATTTGGGAGTAGGTTTGATGGGCTTCAACATTGTCCGATTCACTTTAATATATGTATGCTACGCTTTAATATCCGTGTATATCCGCTTCAATTTTCGTACGAGCTTAAAGTGAATTGGATGAACACCGTGCGATCCACTTTAAGATCCATACACTCCGCTTTAATATATGTGCACTTCCGCTTCAATTTTCGTACACATGATCTTAAACTGAATTGGAAGAATGCCGTTCGATTCACTTTAAGATCTGTGCGCTTTGCTTTAATATTTGTACACATGGATCTTAAAGCGAGTTGTACTCCAACGCCGTCCGATCAACTTTAAAATTCATATGCTTCACTTTAATATTCGTGTGCTTAATTTTCATACACATACATCAATCTCTTGATAAAAATGTATATAATCCAGGTCAATGCAAAGTTCCCTTTGCTAAAAATCTTGACCCCACGATAGTAGTAGTAGCTGGGAACCGAATCGTCTGTCCTCCTACGGACAGGAATTTCTTGTTCTCAGAGTCATTGTATGTGGATCCTCAATTCAAAAATGAACAGTGACCGACTCTTTTTAAGGCTCTGTTCGGCTACACAGTGGAATTGGAAATGGGTACAGAAATGCAAATATTTTGAACTGAAAATTACTGTTTATGTGGGAAAAAAAAAATTTAGTCCGAATGAATTTTTATTTTTCCACGTAAACAGTGATTTTCGGGAAGCAGCCGAACAGAGCCTAATAGTGACTGGTTCCACGCGCAGTGACTGAGGGAGTAGAAAATTCCTGCAGGGGCAGACGATTTTGTTTCTAGTACCTGTACTGAAAAATCTTTTCTTCTGTTCCCTGTACTTTTTATATTCAATATCATTAGAATATAAGGTGGCAAGTGCAAAAATGACCCTATATATAGACCCCTATAGCCTTTTGCTTTTTACTGTGCTCTCACCTCTCTCTCCACCGTTTACAAGGCAGGCATAGCATAGCATCTGTCCATTACACAAAGGAAAGAAAGCTTCTGTCTCTCTCCAAACCCTCTCTCTCGATCTCTCTCGACAACAATGGCCATTTCAACAAAGACCAACAAAACTATGGTAAAAGGAGGAGGAGATGATGAAGAATTAGACTCTGATTTTTACAATTTTGCCAGCAAGTCCAGTAAAAAGTTCGTCGACCCAGTAGTGCTAACGGAGCTCGGCGAGTTATGGTCCATGGCTGCGCCGATTACGCTCATGAACTGTGTTGTGTTTCTTCGTGCCATGGTTTCGGTTCTCTTCTTAGGTCGCCTTGGACCGCTCGCTCTGGCAGGTGGGTCCCACTCTCAAAAAAAGAAAAAAGCTGTTGTTTGGTACAGACGAAACTTTGATTGAACAGCTGGTTATGGTTGTATAGGAAGCGAACTTGAAATTTTGGGTAAAGATTTTAACTGAGCGTTTTGGCTTCACGTAGCGCACAAACCATATGTAGCTCTATATTATTCTATAGTCCGTGCGCTGCAAGAAGCCAAAAGTGCTCTGTTAAAATACTTACCCAATGAGCAGTATATGTAACTTGTTTACTTTAGAAACAATATATTACCTTGTAAAGAAAAACCCTGTTTTGATGCTTCTTACTTGGGGGAGTAAAGATGTTAACAGGGTAATTTTGTCTTCAGACAGCACAGAGATCATATGCAGTGCTGTTATGATTTTATTACCTTGTAAAGAAAAATCCTGTTTTGATACTTCATGCTTGGGAAACAATATATTACCTTGTAAAGAAAAACCCTGTTTTGATGCTTCTTACTTGGGGGAGTAAAGATGTTAACAGAGTAATTTTGTCTTCATGCAGCGCAGATATCATATCCAGTGCTGTTATGATTTTATTACCTTGTAAATAAAAACCCTGTTTTGATACTTATACTCGGGGGAGTAAAGATGTTAACAGAGCAATTTTGTCTTCAGGCAGCGCAGAGATCATATGCAGTGCCATTATGATTTTATTGTCCGTGCGTTGCATGAAGCCAAAAGTGCTCTGTTAAAATCTTTACCCTTGGGCTTGATTCAACGTGGTCTAATTTTTTTTTCTTTTTTGGTTTTATCCTTTAAAGATCCAATTATTGCATCATGTTCAAATTGATTAAGACTTCCTTTTTTTAGTATCTCCATTGGCTAAACACAATGTTTTACTTGGTACAATTAGTAATAATTAACCTTGACAGTAAGTGGTTAAAGAATATCTATAGTTAGCTTTCTGTGTTAGTGGTAACCAAATTACCTTCTTCGACTGACAGGTGGGGCCCTCTCAATAGGATTTACCAACATAACCGGCTATTCAGTTCTTTTCGGGCTCGCGTCAGGTCTTGAGCCTCTCTGCTCTCAAGCTTACGGCTCAGGCAACTACGAAATGCTTTCTCTCTCCCTCCAAAGAGCATTTCTTTTACTCTTCCTTGCTGCTGTGCCGATTTCCATTCTCTGGCTGAATCTGGGCCCCATCATGGTGGGCCTTGGCCAAGACCTAGAAATCACTGCCACTGCTGCATCTTTTTGTTTATACTCACTACCTGATTTATTAACTTACATAGCGCTTCAACCCCTCCGGGTTTATCTGCGGTCCCAGGTACATTGAATTTGATACTACTCTGATCTTGTTAAATGATTGGCTGAAAATATAATATTGGGTACTACTAGTACTATGGTAAAAATATGAGAAGGATTAAATAAGGTCTATATTATGTTGCTCAGGACTATGCTCTGTGTGCTTGAATTACTATCTTTAGATTAGAAAAATTAAAATGAAGAGAGTCCATGGTTTAATATTAAATTACCATCTTTCGAGGATTCACGCTCTTATGAATTAACAAAAATATATGTACCCCAATTATTGTACTTTGCTATACTTCTCAAAATTGACTTCCAGTTATTGCATCTCACCCCTACACTTTATCTATATTGCAAAAATCTTTTTACTGATTGGAAAATTTCCTTTTAGGGTGTTACTAAACCCATGGCAGCGTGCTCGGCAGCGGCAGTGGTACTCCATGTACCACTCAACTTCTTCCTAGTATTCGTGCTAGGTCTTGGCGTACCAGGCGTTGCAATTGCATCAGCTCTGACAAACTTTAACATGCTAATGTTTTTACTAATCTACTTGTGGTGGACTGGTACGTGTAAGCTGACTTGGTGTGGATGGGCTTCCCCTGCAACAGTGGCTAGTGGGGTCGCTCCACTTGTCAAACTAGCCGTGCCAAGCTGTCTCAGTGTATGTTTGGAATGGTGGTGGTACGAGATCATGACGGTATTAGCTGGATACCTCCCTGATCCCACCACTTCTGTGGGGGCTGCAGCAGTGCTCATACAAACCACTAGTTTAATGTACACCGTGCCTATGGCATTAGCTGCATGCGTCTCTACCAGAGTAAGTTCAATTAATTACTATAAATATTCGAGAACTTTCAATAACTATAGAACAACTCATTGTTGGTGGGGTCGGTTTTCGACGAGTAGGGAATTTCTTAGGTGGTCCTTGAACTTGATTAATTGTACGTTGTTGTACCATATTATGTTTTGCTATTTCATGTCTCATAAGCTTTTGGTAGTGATATTCAAGAGGATGCATTTACTGTATTCAAGAGGATGCATTTACTGTATGTACATCCAACAGTACATTATTGGTTCTGAATATTTTTACTTTGATGAGAGCAGGATGTGGTTTTTTATAACAAGGGGGGAATTCCTATGGTGGTCCATAAAAATTTATCCAGTGTGTGCATTGTTACTGGACTACTGGTTTCTAATATTCAATGCTACCAAATGGTCAGCGTTTGTCTTTACCTGCATTCTTCAATGCAAACCTGACAATATCTAAAAGAAAGCTGGAATTAGTGGTCCCCACTTGCCAGTGACAGATATTTGTACCTTTTTTAATATTAATTTTTCCAAAAGAAACTTTATATCCATGGACCAGTATATGCTACACACTAATAACCATCCAAAAAATTAACTTGCTGAGTTACTGTCTTATGATATATTGAAATGAAATTGTAGGTTGGAAATGAGCTCGGGGCAGGGAAGCCGAGCCGGGCCCGCATGGCAGCTATGGTTGCCCTTGGATGTGCACTCGTGATTGGTGTCATCCATGTCATCTGGACCCTTGTATTCCGTGAACAGTGGGTCCGGCTTTTCACGAACGATGCATCCATCGTCAGGTTGGCGTCAGCAGTGATGCCTCTAATGGGTTTATGCGAATTGGGAAATTGTCCTCAATCAACTGGTTGTGGAGTCTTACGTGGAACAGCTCGGCCGGCTGTCGGTGCAAGGATCAATTTGTTCTCTTTTTATTTAGTTGGTTTACCTGTAGCCGTTAGCCTGGCTTTTGGGGCCAATGTGGGCTTCTCGGGGCTGTGGTACGGGCTTTTCTCAGCCCAAGTTGCGTGTGTGGTTCTTATACTAATTGCGGTTTTAGTACGAACAGATTGGGAGTTGGAGGCATCAAGGGCTAGAAAACTTACAAATGTTGAGATTGCGGTAGTGAATGAGGAGATGAAGGGGCTTATGGGGGACACTAATACGGAAGTATAACAAAAACCTTAGTTATAACGGGCTTTACAAAAGGTCAAGGAGGGGTATAATAGGGAATATGTAACGGTTTTTGTGATTCGCTGGGTTCGGTTTTGAACCGTTACAACTGAACAGGGGCCTCAACTTTTGGTTTAGTGGAGTTTATTTTTCCGAAAGGGAATTGAATAGGGGTATTTTGGGCATCTTTGGTACCTTTTCCTGTGCATCTCTTCAACTAGGCTAGTGACTCATAGAGGTTGTGGTGGTTTGAAAGAGACTACACAAAAATTTGATAAAAGAGAGTTTTTGTTGGTGGTTAATTTTTGTAACCTTTTCTTATAAAAAGGAGGAATTAACTTTGCTTTGGTGAAGTGTAAGATAATATTGTGAAGAAGACATTGTTGTAGTTGCCTGGAGCTTTTATAAAGTTTTATTCACATATAAGTGGATATAAACAAATCTTACCTTTTGCACCCCTCTTTCTGAGAAATGTACCATAGATTTGGCAGAAATTTTTGTTTTTTTTTGAGTAAAGGTTGGAGGTCAATCTACCCAATTATTTAATATCTTTGTAATACAATAAAGAATTTTTTTCATCTGGGTTTCAAATTTATTACTTCTCTAATGAAGACTGTGTATTTGTCACTAGACTAAAGATTAGTTCTTAAATTTTTTTTTAAAATTTTTAGAAGTGCGTAAAATATTTTGTTGATAAAGAGAAAGAGAAATTCTTTTTTGATCTCACGGAAAGAACATAATTATTTGATTCAGTATATATAGGCGTTTTAAAGAGGTAAAACTAATGATTCGATTTCTTTATGCATTATTGTAAGTCTCTTAGTTTGTTCACAATTTTTTTTTGAAATTTAAAGGACCCAAAATGTTACTTCAGTTCCTTTACGCATTAATTGAAGTAGATTTTTCCTTTTTTTTCTTTGTGAAATATGTTTGTAGACCGTAAGTTTCCCTTTTGTACTAATGTTAATTGAGAGAGTTTTCAAATGTCTCTATTTTTTGTGTCTTCATTATATTTTTATTTTTTAAAATTTAAATAATTCAAAGTTTAAAACTTAAATATCAAAATAAAACCGTTAGATGTGATCTATGTTATTTTCTCTATGTGTCCACAAAAAATTATCACGTTTAATTTTTCTTTTATGTGAATCAATAAATTAAAAAAATCAACATTTAGAAATTATCTACATTAGTATATATTTTTACAATCTCAAGATGACAATCAAAACAAAGTTGAAATACCATAATTTTTTACACGTGCATAGATAAAATGATGTAGTTCATATCCAATGGTTTTATTTTGAATTTTAAGATTTAAATTTTGAGTTATTAAAGTTTTTAAAAATGGAGATATGATGGAGGCACAAAAAATAGAGGCATTTGAACCCTCCTCATGCTGAATATACTGAAACAAAATGATAGGAGTAGAGATTCAATTACCACACATTTTGATACTATATGTTTATAAAGTTATTTTTGTAATTTCAAAGTTCAAACAGTCGATTCGAACTGTTCAACATGATCTCCATATTAAAATGTGTTTCGAGATCATTTTTTTTTTTGGAACTTTTTTTAGTATTTATTAAGAATAGTAATAAATTATTGTTTTCAGACAATTTCAGATCATTAAAAAATCACGATTTTTAAAAATTCTAAATAAATAGTAAACAATTTTAAAAAAAATGTAAAATTTGGTCTCCAAGCACATTTTAATATGGAGATCATGTTGAATGGTTCAAATCGACTGTTTGAATTTTGAAATTACAAAAATAACTTATAAACATACGATGTCAAGATGTGTCACCATAAAATGATGTAATTTAATTTCTCCTCAAATTTCAGTTACTTTATATTTCATATTTTTTTTTGACTAAACTTGAAAACTTGCACTAATACATAAAGAAACTGAATCATGACTAAAGGAAACGAATCAATTCAATTATTTCCATGGGATTTAATTTTTGTTTCCATTTATCTACTATTCAAAAAAATATCTAATATATTTATAAAAATAAAAAATCTGTAGATTTAGCTGCTGGATCTATTTATAATTTTATATAAACTATGAAGGTTAGTGCTACATATAAAAATGTATGAGTGTGCTTCTACATGGATCCCCGCGTAGATAAGCACAACATATCGGTACTAGATTCTGGATGCAAAGTGCATACTTTGTAAAAGAACCTTTATTTTGTGTCAATTTGGGGTTTTCATTTGTGTTCAACTTTCTGGGAGAATATTTCATGCTTCCTTTAATTTCACCTTTTTTGCATGGTGTCCGTTTTGCATTATATAAATTAATAAAATAAATTAAGCTTTATGCATGATAATTAATAAGTAGCTGTATTATTACATGTATATTGCTTTATAGCTTTATTTGTATTTCTTAACATTTGATATCTTTAAATTTAAAGTAAGATTGATATAAAGTATCTCATGAGAATTGTGATTTAATATATTTCTAGATCTATATTTAATGCAAACTATTTATTTATGTTTATTAATAAAGTAAACTGAAATAAATACTCCTTTTCTTTTCATAATTAAGCATAGGAATTAAGGCACACCAATATACAATATTGCACTAAAATTTTTTTGGTTATGGATACCATGTCATAGAAAGTAAGTAAATTTAAAAAATATGCAGCGCTAGAATTAATACAAGGATACTTCTAATATGCATCCAAATTCTAGTGGCATGTTTTTTTGAGTAAATGTTAGAGATTAAGCCACCCAACTATTTAATATCTTTATTAATATAATAAATAATTTCTTACATCCAGGTTTCAAACTCATGACTTCTCAAACAGAGACTATGTGCATGTCTTTGTTACTAGATCAAAACTAGTTCTTAGTTCTAGTGGCATGTTGACTAGATGTAGTCATTTTTGTGGAATACTGATCTTATTCAAAACAAACTAAGAAAATTATTGCATAGATTATAGATACACTAATTATGAAAAAGAACAGCATAAACCGTTTGGATTTAATATTTAAATTTTAAAATTTAAATACTAAAGAGAATTATGATATTTTATCACACTAAATTTTTGTAGTATTGGAGCTCTTACATCCATGACAATAATAAAAAAAAAAAAAAAATCTTACAACAGTTATTTTATATTAAAAGAAACATATTGCAAGTGGGAATTGTGAAATTCTAATTAAAGCCCTTCTACATATATAGATTTACAGCCAGTACACATCTTAGTATCTTACTCTACCCAATGCACCTCAGTATAATTAAGGTAATAATGAATGTTACTTTGTTTATGCATGAATAATTTTCCAAAAAGGAAAAATGAAATGTAGAGGCAATTAACTAATTATTTGATCATCTCTTTCATCTTGATTCTTATCATTCCATCCTAAGGATATTTTTACATATTTGCCATATTTTGATTTGACACTATGTTTAAGAAAAAAATTAGGATCCTGATTATTGTTTCCCCACTCTCATCTTCTTATTATCCTCCTAATTTTATTTGTTCAACCTCGTCCACATTTCTCACGATCTATAAAAAATTTTGCGAATCTAAAATCACGAACGTCTTCTACGCAATTTTATCTTTCAAATGAGATCCATGATGACATACTTTCGAGCTCGTCGACACACAAGTATTTATACCTCGTCATTTAAGTATTTATACCTAGTATTTTTCACATATGATACTGCTGACATTTAAAAGTATTAATATCAAGTATTACAAGTATTTATACTTATGCACTGAAATATTTATACCTATGTGATCAACTATTTTTGTTAGAGAAAGATTGATGCATGGACGATTGGAGAATGTTGATGCGGAGATGCGAGGTCCACGATTGAAGATAAATACTTACAAGTATAGGTATAAATACTTGCACAATGATGTATAAATACTTGTGTGACGATGAGCCCGAAAGTATGTCATCATGGATCTCATTTGAAAGATAAAACTGCGTAGAATACGTTCGTGATTTTAGATTCACAAAATTCCTCATAGATTATGAGAAATGTAGATGACATTGAAAAAAAAAATTCACCTCTAAAAACGTGTATGATTATTCTCTCCATTTAGTTTGAGTGACCCCCATATAGTCATATCAAGTTAGACATGCAATTATTAACATCTTAGTTAGCAAGTATTAATTTATTATTTTCCAAGTATTTATATCTATGAATTTAATTAAACTTGAAAGACCACAATGTTTTGAATAAATTTAATTAAACTAGTTAGTTAAGTTAGCTTATGAAAGTTAAAATCTTTTTAAGAGATGGGGTATGATGTGGGGATTTAATTAAACTAGTTAGTTAAGTTAGCTTATGGATGGATCCAATTACACCCTTTTTTGGTGACACCGAATTACACTCTCTATTTTCAAAGTTTTCAAATTTCAAATAGTCGATCCAAACTGTTCAACATAATGGATATGTTAAAATGTGCTTTCAGATCAAATTTTATATTTTTTGAATTTTTTTTACTATTTATTAAGTATTTAATAAAATCGCTATATTCAGACCATTGAATTTTTTGTACCCATCTTAATAAATAGTAAAAAAATTCATTAAAATTTAAAATTTAATTTGCAATCACATTTTAATATATCCATCATATTGAACGGTTTGGATCGATTGTTTGGACTTTGTAAACATAGGGTGTAATCCGGTGTCACCAAAAAAGATGTAATTGGATCCAATTACATCCTTTTTTAGTGACACCGAATTATACTCTCTATTTTCAAAGTTTTTAAATTCCAAACAGTCGATCCAAACCGTTCAATATAATGGATATGTTAAAATGTGCTTTCAGATCAAATTTTATATTTTTTAGAATTTTTTACTATTTATTAAGTATTTAACAAAATCGCTATATTTAGACCATTGAATTTTTGTATCCATCTTATTCAAAAAATTACAGTTGTATTGTTTATATTTGCGATGCATAAATATGCATTGGTTGCTTAATGTGATGTCAGAAACATTTAGTGTTTATATTTGCAAGTAAGTGAGTCATATATTCATGTGCAAATGAAGGATGTGATAATAAAGTAGCTCCTTAGGGTCCAAAACAAAAGAAAGAATTGGATTTTGGACAAATTTTATTTAAAAAAGGCCAAAATTGTCCGAATTGCGTCGAGTTTCGTGTAAATTAATTTAAACAATTATATAAATCTAAATCATCTGCGCAAATTTTAACATAAATAAGACGGTTTTAGATCCAATTTTGAATAAGACTTGATGCAAAGTGATAAAAATCTCACCCCAAAAATAATTAGTTGTTATAAAACAGAGCAATAGCATGCAATCTAAATGGGCACTGAGCATTAGCCACAGAAAATTGATAAGAACACAACTAAGATTTAAAGACAAATACTTACAATTACTTTGTTTTTGTCTGGACAACAATACAGCAATGGAAGATTTAAAGGGAAATTTGGTCTCTCATTTCACCTACAAAACAAGGAACAAGTCGTTTGCTTACTTTTTTTTTTTTCTACATATAACTAATATACTCGTAGTGCATGCATGTTTGGATGATGACTGTAAATAAATAGAAGAAATGTCATTATCTTTTGTCATCATGGATCACTGATTGTTTGATAGTGCCTCTTTTGGAAGTTTTTCATTTGGTAATGTAAAATGAGAAAGTGATAGAAAAACAGAGACGTGATTTTTTTTTATTAAGTTGTAAAATATAATAATATCTTAATTTTAAATAAACATGGGATCACTTTGAAGAGGATGGTCCATATGCCTTCATTTTTTTGTCTAAAATTTTTAAACTTTAATAACTCAAAATTCAAAACTTAAAAGTCAAAATAAAACCGTTAGATATAATTTATGCACGTGTAAAAATTATGATATTTCAATTTTGTTGTGTTTTTCATCAAGAGCTTGTAAAAATGTAATGATGTAGATAATTTCTAAACGTTCATTTTTCAACTTATTGGTTCACATATAAATAAAATTGAAATGTCATAATTTTTTATGAGTACGTAGTGAAAATTAGATCACATCTAACAGTTTTAATTTGATGTTTATGCTTTAATTTTTGAGTTATTAACGCTATAAAAATGAAGGCATGGTGGAGACACAAAAATAAAGGCATTGAACTATTCTCCACTTTAAATAATATTCATAAGTAATTATCTATTTGAGTTTGGAACTAGCAAATTTCAATAGTAATTTATGAACAAAAGAAATCATTAGGAATTTAAAAAATAATATTTAATTTAATGACAAATACAATACTGTGTGGAAGGTCAAAATGTTTGAAATCCGACTGAATGATCCCTTGTGAATTTTTAAAGTTGGAAATTTTGCTCATCAATATCTCTAGTTAGGTGACTTTGCACAAATATTTATCTTAAAAATAAAATCTTTACTAATAAAAAAAGTTATAATCTTGTAAATCATATTACAACATATATATGAATGTTTCTCACAAATCATAACATAACAAGTTACGCTTCATTTGCCACAAAATTAAATGATGTAAGAGAGATGACAAGGAAACCATTTTGAACCTATGCAAAACCCCATTTAGTTTTAAATTGGAGTTTAATTAACCTCAACCAGCTCATGATAATGACATTTAATTGAGAGTTGGTAATTTATATGTCATTGGTGCGCTTAGAATGAGAAGTGCTTTCTTTCAAGCAATTATTTTATATGGTTCATAAATGGTAATCATGACAAAATTTCCCTTAAAATGTGTGGTCCGATGAATCATGCTACCAAGAAAAGAAATGCATGCACAATCAATCATTGTTCAGTTTATGTATTGCCAAGTTGTTAGGTAAATTAAAAGTATTTTTAATATATAAAGCAAAGCATAAGCATCTCATGCAATTATCTTAGCTTACTAAACAAATTATTTGTTAAGATCCTTTTTTTGGTGTGGCCAACCTTTTAATTAGCACAAAAGGTCACCCTGCTAGTTCATAATGCAAAATTTATAAATCAAATAAAAGATAAAACTGTTAATTAGATGCTGTCAATATATATCATATTGATGGTATTCATTTTAACATTTAAGTTTTATATTTTAAATTATTAAAGTTTCATAAAAAAATTAGCCCAATTTTAAGTTGGATGCCAAAGCGGTGTATACAATTACATAGATCTGAAAACTATTTGACTTTAGTACACTTGGTTGTACATTAGCAAATAAGTAAAATTCTCAGAGATTTTCAGCACTACAAAATGCAATATACTACATTTGTTTTTATGAATATCTGGAGCTGCTTATTCTGACCTTATCTTCCAAAATATTACATTCTTTTAAGATAAAACCTCATATTTCGAATCAATATTGGTGTGTACCAATATCTTTATTTCCAAAGTTCAAATAGTCAATCTGAACCGTTCAACATGATCTCCATATGAAAATGTACATGTACACTAAATTTTACAATTTTTACTATATTTTTAGATAGATAGAAAATCACTACTTTTGAATGATCTAGAATTTTAAATAAAGTGATTTTCTACCTACCTAAAAAAATAGTAAAAATATTATAAAAATATAAAACTTGGTCTATACGTATTCATATGATGATCATGCTCAGATCGAATATTTGAACTTTATAAATTATTAAAAGCCTAAGATCGATCTGAACTGTTCAATATTATATATGAAAATGCACATGTAGACTAAATTTTACAATCTTCTAGAATATTTTTTACAATTTGTTTAGATAGGTACAAGATCACTCTACTTTTGAATGGTCTATAATATTTAGATAAAGTGATTTTTTACCTATCTAAAAAAAATAGTAAAAATATTGCAAAAAGGTAAAATTTGATCTACACATACATTTTCATATGATGATCATGTTCAGATTGACTATTTGAATTTTATAACCAATAATATTGAAAGATAAGTACAAACCAATGTGCACTATGTTATGCTTAGTATCATAGCCTCATTCCATTTGATGTACAAATTATTCTGGAAATGGAATATCTGCAAGATCCTCTCTATATGGCACTGCCTCATTCGCTCCATCTCCAGAGCATATGTGCACCCCTTTCTCCATTTCGACCGGCGCCTTGTCAGAAGCCAGTGCAAATGTGACAATGGTGTCTTTCCGAAGCATCAAGTAACCGATGGCAATGATGTAAATAGCCATGAGAGGGAATACTATAATGCCTATTATGACACGTCCGGCTTTCGGCAAACTGCTTTTAAGCAACCAGTCGGTGAAGCTGGTGCTAAGGTAGTATATGTTTATGCCAATTATCATCAATCCGAGTAGCCACGAAATTATTATTATCTGTTTACATAATTACATTGTCAGTATAAATGTTTTTTAGATAAAAATGTGTAGAATGAAAGAAATGAAATGAGGATATATAGCTTATTCTTTTGTGCTATGGCACTATGCATAGCGTTAATTGGTATGTACTATGGATCAATATATCAATTTTCAAAGTACAAATAGTCGATCTGAATTGTTCAACATGATCTCCATATAAAAATGTATTTGTTGATCAAATTTTACATTTTTTTTATTTAGGTAGAAATTGCTTGATAAAAGATTCTAGACCATTCAAAAGTTGTGATTTTCTATCTAGAAAAATAGTAAAAAAATTCTAAAATATATAAATTTTAGTCTGCAAGTACATTTTCATATGTAAACCATGTTGAACGGTTTAGATCGACTATTTGGACATTCTAATGTATATATTGATCCATAGTATAGAGATATCTGCGCTATGCATATTACCAGAGCCGCACTCTTCAGACATATTTTATATATGAATTAGTAGTTTTGATAGCTATAGAAAAGTATACAAAAATGTGAGACCAACCCAGATGGAGTTTCTGTGGGGCCCCATTTTGGTGCTGCTACTACTGAACTTGAGAAGAGGTACGAGAGCAAATGGCAACTCAAATGATAATATCATCTACAATTCAACAAATTATGAAAATAAATCAAATTCTAAAATCACATAATAAATCTGATTATACTCTCATTTCTTAAAATTTGATTAATTACCGATGCTATGATAATAAGGCGACCAGCACCAGCAGATCCACCGATAATTGACACTACCAAACTCGGAGCAATGGCAATGCAACGTGTCATGAGATTTTGTTGCCACTTTTTCATCTTTATGTTCAAAAATCCCTGTTTTAAATCATCTATCATCAGTAATTTCACCAATTTCTCAAAATGTAAAAGTAATTATATGTAAAAAATAATGATAGAGTTGTGTTGAGTAGATAAATTTTGTTACCTGCATGACATACTGGCCTGCATATGTACCAGTAATGGTTGAGCTCTGACCAGATGCTAGCAATGCAATTGCATAGACGGTTGAGCTTGATTTGCCGAGAACATTCTGAAATCAACATAAAAAAATGATTATAATTCAACTTAGACCTACATATGATACAAGCATTACAAAAAATGTTTATTAAACCTAAATGCAATTATATTATCTTTGGTGAGTGAGGTTACGGTACTATGCATAGCTAGCGCGGATAATCGATATGAACCGTTCAACATGATCTCCGTATGAAAATGTACTTGCAGATCAAGTTTTACATTTTGTAGAATTTTTCACTATTTTTTTAGATAAGTAGAAATTCACTGCTATTTTTAGGTAGGTAGATTATTTTTACTACCTTTATAGATAGGTAAAAAATCACTTTCTACCTATCTAAAAAAATACTAAATAAATTGTAAAAAATGTAAAATTTGATCTACTAGTACACTTTCATATGGAGATCATGTTGAACGGTTCAGATATATTGTTTAACTTTCAAAACTGAGATATTGATCCATAGTACGGACCAAACCACACTATGCATAGTACCATAGCCTCACCCATCTTTGGTAAACAATTTAATAAATAAAAAATCAATAATGATCAGTGATAAGAATTAAATAAAGAGATATTATGAAACAAAGAGATCTATTACCTTAAGCAAGAAAGAAGCAGAGTCGAGGGTGAGATCGCTACATTTCTCCGCATCGTCCGCAGAAAGATCTCTAGCTTTACATACTGTACCAGAGACTGATACCACCGCGATATTAATTAGCAGTGCAATAAACAACGCAAAGCCACTCTCAATAAGAAAGAACCTACAAGCATCCTGAGATAAAAGAGTACAAATTTCAATAATAAAGCAGCTCTGGAATGTTTTACTTCTTGCTCTGATATCTATTTTTAAAGTCCCAACAATTGATCTGAACTGATCAATATGGTCTCCATATTAAAATGTGTTTGGGGACCAAATCTTGTACTTTTTTTGAATTTTTTTTTACTATATTTTAGATAGGTAGAAAATCAAAGTTATTCAGAAAATTCTTAACCATAAAAAACAGTGATTTTGTACCTCAAAAAAATAGTAAAAATGTCCAAAAAAATGTAAACTTTGGTCTCCAAAACATATTTTAATATGGAGATCATGTTGAACGGTTCGGGTCAACTGTTTGGACCTTGAAATCGCAAAATATGGACGGGAAGTAAAACATGGGCTTTACTTCCTAAAGCACTGTAGTAGAACACTTTTTTTATTGTTAAAAGTTGCTTGAACCAGTTCCACTATAATTCTAAGCTTACATTAATTCCTTTGACAGATGCCGGGGTCTTCCTTGATAACACCAGAGCTGAATGCAGGAACAAATTGTGTCTGCACAAACATCAATTTTTTGTTTTTGTTTTATTTATGTTTAACCTTTTTTAACAGAATTCTTGCAATGAAAACTACATTTGCTGATTTGCTTTAAGTTTTTTCATTTCAAGTAGGAGAAATACATCCTAAAAAGAAACGCTCTAAGTTTTTTCATTTAATTTTTTTGTTTATTCTGGTTTCTGATTTGCTTTACCAGAAACTGTTTGCTGTTCTGTTTTCTGTTTTCAGTTTTTTCCTTTTTATTTACTCGCCTGTATATATCCATGGGGTTTAATCTCTAGACCCTACAACAATGTAACCAATTGTGGTTAATCAAATAGGAGCATGACTCCTATTCTTATTCATACTAAAAACAACTACGTGTTAAAGCTTACGGCATGACGAGAGCACCAAGCAAGGCAATTGCATCAGCTGTCGCACCATCGCCATTGAGCTTGGGCACAAACAATCCTTTGATGACCTCACCGGCAGGGGGTTTAACGTAACCCATCTCTCCAAAGAAACATGCCGCCATGACGAGAACAAGCATCGTTATTATGAACTCTAGCTTTCGCACCTAATAAAATTAACAAAGGTTTAGGGTGGTTTTGTTAGTTTTCCAGTGTTTATGTAAAATTCAAAATCACAATTATGATTTTCAAGACACAAATCAGTTACCCTGTATTTCTTTATTGGTAGTAAATTTTGTTGCCTTCTAGACAATTTAAAGCCGGTGGATGACAATGCGGTAAATGATACAAAATAGTATTATTCTCTTCATTGGATCATACCATTGGGGATATGGTTCACTACACTAGTAACATTTTGGGCTCACATTTTATAATGTTATAAAATTACTGGAACAGTGACTAATCTACTTGGACATTTCATCAAACACCTTGTGTGCACTATATAATCTCAGAAGTACAACAATTAAGGAAAGGATATCAGACCAAACCCCAGAACGAAAAGGATTGCAATTGTTATCAATCACTCTCGGGTGTCAAATAATTCAAACTTTTTTTTGAATGAAAATGTATTTTGATCCTTTACGCCATCATTATACGAGAAGAGATACAATCTGTCCCGCTCTCGTATCAACAAAACAATAATAAGCCTCCAAATTGGGCTGGGCCGAACCATCCATTCTGGGCCGAATGGAGAAAAATGGAGTAATGGTTGAGACAGCGAGAGAAAAGGGGGTAAAGATTTTAACGGAGTAGAATTAACTTCATGCAGCGCACGAACCCAAGATCAAAACAGCCATGCATCTGGTTCGTGCGCTGCATGAATCGAAAACTACTCTGTTATTATATTAATCGGAGAACTTACCCCATATCTTTGCAAACCCAAAAGTAGCATAGTACTTGAACCGGTGATGAGAACGCCAACCCAAATGGGTATATGAAATAATATGTTCAGTGCAAAAGCTGTCCCTATCACTGCATGCGCCATCACAAACTATTTCATTTATTTTAAATTGAAGAAGATAATGAAAGTGATATATGGTGAAGAAACAAACCTTCTGGTATATCTGCTGCAATAACTGCCAACTCAGCAAGAAGCCATAGACAGTATCTGATGAATGTCGGATATTCGCTCTTGCATATCTCGGCTAGATGCCTCCCTATGAACCAATACATATGGATCATATATAAATAAATATACACTGATACACAAACAAAACCAACTTCTCTGCTGTCAAGGGAAATTGTATATATGAAGTCTCAGTACCTGTCACTACGCCGAGATTTGCAGCTAATGATTGGATGATCAGTGCAAAAAATAAACCGATCAAAATAACCCACAGGAGCTGAAGTTTTTTCACAAAGAAAAGGAAAGAATATAATAGCATAAGTACACTTTAGTCAGTTCGTTTTCATGACTCGCAGTAATGCATCATTGAAGAAAAAAAAAATCTTGTAATGAAAATAATTTCACCTCGTACTTGTGATTAGCTCCCGCTTGGAGATCAGTTTCCACTGTTACAGTATTTAAAATCAAGATTTAATATACACTAAAATTCCTTTCAAATAACAAAAACACATCTCAATTCTGTAATTGATCCGAGCAAGCACAAACAATAACTGTGCAAAGAGAAAATAAAACTTACAATTGCCAGGGTCAAGATATGCCAACGAGACGAGGAAACCAGGCCCGACATGTGCTAAGAATCTCTTCCATCTCGGTGCCTGCTCAATTTATATCATGTGTTAAATTTCATGTTCGATATAACCCTTGCTAATTGCTATAGCCTATATATATTGTATATTTAAATTGGATTATATCCTACTGTGCCACATCTTTTGCAAAACAAAAACAGTACTTGAATCTGGAGTGCATTATATTGTGTCTGAACAGTTCCATTAAGTTAGTGCGTGTTAATAAACAAAGATAAAAAACTAAAGAAAAAAGAGATAAAAATGAGACCTGGAGTTGTTCATCTAATTTACACTTGTTCTCATCATCTATAGGAACTGATGCATCTTTTAATCCATCTATGGAAGCAACTCTTTTGTTGGTAACTTTTCCAGTCTCTCTTTCCTCTCTAGTAATCTCCATTCTTTGGGTGTAGCTTGTACTTAATTTGGTATTGACTTTAGGTAATCTAGCGATTATATATATATATATATATATAGTTTGTCATCCATGCATGATCATCTGTGGAACATATATAATTCTTTAGGTGCAGTCGCCGCATTCTGACAAGCTTAAAAGATGCTACAAAGCCCTTAAAAATTTCAAATATAATCCGTGTTACGTACCGCTTTAATCCTTGCTATAAAAGATTAATTTCAAACGACAAATTTAAATAGTTGACACCGATCTACCTCACTAGTGATGTGTTTACATATCAAATTTATAATTTAATTTATTGTAAAGTCAAGAGGTCAAAAATGAACATACTAAAATTATCTTATAATTTTTTTTTGACGCTTGACTTTGTAGTAAACTAATTCAAAAATTTATAAATTTGATATGTAAACACATCACTTGTAAAATAGGTTGGTTTTAACAGTTTGAATTTGTCATTTAAAATCATTTAAATCGGATTTGGAAAAATTGGTAAGCTTAAGAATTTTGGTTTTGGAGTCAAGCTCAATTCAATTAACATTAAAGAATTTTGGTACGTAGGAATTTATTAAAGGAAGATGGTACATCACTATTATTTCCAACAAGATATATATGACAAGTTTATAAAAAATATTGAATGATATTTCAGATGGATAATTTTCTAGCTAGTAACCAAAATAAATGCTTTAATTTGACAAATTAATCCATTTAATATACATTGTGCAATTCGTAGTGCGGACAAACTAATAACTTTTGCAACCAGATAAAATATTGTAATAAAGGATAAGGATATATATATATATAGAGAGAGACAACTATTTATGATCTAGCTAATACTCGTTTGACTTTGACAACCTTAATTTTTAGGCACATGGTTAATTGACTATTTTTAGAACTAATTAAGAAAGTTCTTTCTTTTAATAATTAAATCACAAGCTAGTTTTGTACGCTACGAAAATGAGGCACCGGTACAGATCTCTTGCATTAATTCTTCTTTATTTCTCGCATTAATTGTACGGATTATATTGTAACTATGTACAGATATGCTTGTTTGACCTTAAGATATTTTGTGTTCATATGATTATATTAAGATTGGATTAGTGAGTGGTTGGTACGTAAGCTAGGGCCAGCTATGTATAGTTACATATATACATGGAGTGTGATATGCAACAAAAGATTGTTTCAACTTAGAGGAGGAGTTAAATATGCACAAAGTCAATATGAGCTTAACTCACCAAGAAATTAGATTGTTCAATTAATTTGTGGAGTCTTTTTAGTTTATCGGACGAAAATTAATTGTTGAAAATCGACATACTTAATATTTTTTAAAGATTATATTAGAATTATTGAAATAATATATCTATAGAAGAAATATACCAAATTGAAGAATAAGACTATTTCTAAATATCCTAGAAAATTTTGGAAATAAATAAATATTTTTATCGAAATATTTTAATTATATACAATGAAAAATATCATGATAAGTTGTGCATAAGTTCTTATAAAAAAAAAAAAACGAAATAGCTACATATAGGGTTGTTCATTGGTCCAGTTTAGCCAGTTTTGAACCGAACTAAATTAGTTTGGATCAAACAGTTCAATTTTTTCGGTTTAATGGCTCGGTTTGGTTTGCTTCTTAAAACTAAATTATAACTTCGGTTCGGTTCGGTTCATTTTGAAAATTTTCAAAACCGAAATAACCAAATTACCGACCCAACTTTTATATATTATGAATTTGGTCTGGAGACCGTCCCGATTTATTTCTTAATCAATTACTTTAAATACTTCGATTTATTTCTTAATATACTTCGGTTTTTATTATAAATCAATTACTTTAAATAAAAAAATTAATAT
Organism: Carex sylvatica; assembly: GCA_964058845.1. Lineage (NCBI taxonomy): Eukaryota > Viridiplantae > Streptophyta > Magnoliopsida > Poales > Cyperaceae > Carex > Carex sylvatica. The sequence continues at coordinate 177,058 of CAXKVR010000078.1, forward strand.
ATTTTGGTTTGAACCGAATAAATCTAAATAAAACTTTGATTTGAGAATCGAACTCTCGACCTTTGGGGTACAACAACTTTAAGACATTTTCCTAGCCAATTGTGCTACCTCTCTTTTCTCATATTGGATTGGATGCAATTTTAAAAAAGAGTAAATTGGACATCAGATATTTAATATATTGCAAATATGCCCATATTAATTTTCAAAAAGATAAATAAACTATCAAGATGTTACATGTACAAATTTTTGAAAAAAATTGACAACGAAGGGACACCAAACATATATTCCTTTGACTAAAGAAAGACATATATTAAAATATAATATCTGTCAGATGAGAAGAATAAATGAACATATTTAATAGTTCTTCATGAAGAACGGAGCTCGAAAACATAGTTTTTTCTTTAGAGAGGTGAGTTCAAATAACTCCATTTACGTCCCATCTTGTTTTTGCTTTTTAATTTGTTTATAGATGTAAATTTTATACTTAAATGTTAAAACAAATTATTAGCTGTAATCTATATATTTATTTTACTACATATATAAAAATTATCACTTTTGGTTTGGTTTTATTTAAACCAACATTTTAAAAAATTAATTTCCAAAATTATTCGCATCAATATTTTTTTACAAGTTTTTAATATTAATTAAAATAAAAATAAAAATATTGTATATCTTATACATATATACATAGAAAAAGTACTATATATAGATTATATCTCACAATTTATTTTGATAGTTGAGTATTAAAATTTTAATTATCATATAAACTTAATATTATTAAGATATAAAAAATGAAGTAATTTAAACTCTTTCCATCTTTTTAATATATAAAACTAAATTATAAACTTCTTATTGTTCACAACGTCACTTATTTTTTTTCCTAATTATTATTATTTTTTTCCGCTTTCCATGTGCCAAGTGATGAATTGACGTCCTAAATTATCGAAATAAGGTGGAATTTCATGCATGCTCTTCAATTTTTTTTTTTAAATTAGATATTTTCTTTCTAAAATTCATAATATCATATATATTCTTTGAAATTTTGAAAACTCACAAATTTAAGTAATTTATTATCTTTTATATTAAAACTCATTTTAAATTTAAAAAATCTCATTTTAACCTTTATTTAAAAAATAAAATAAAAAGCCAATTTAAAAGAAAATTTTAATCTTTTAAAAGAAGAGATTGTGTGGACTAATAATGTATTTTTTTACTTGTAACACACAATGCAAGTAAAAAAATAAATTATTTGTTGCCACAAATTGACCAGTTAGCACTACTTCATGTTTTACCCTAAAAATGCATCACTTAAAACTTGAGCGCAACATAGCACACTTGCATAAAATCTGAATCAGCGGGGTGAATAATAAAATATTTAGGGTATAAATCAGTGTTGTAAATAACGGTATGTATTTGTCGGACGGACATAGTACTGCCAAATAATTAATTTGAAATAATTGAAAATAATTGTCCGATTAGTCGAGAAAATCCATGACGGTTTGGTCACCGTCAATGATTAATTGACTGGTTAATCAGCCTAAACAAACATTTTTTTATAACACTGTTATAAATTTGTTTAAGTCTGAAAATATGGCTACATACATGTTTTACCTAAAAAGAAATGACAATAAAATGTTCTAGATACATGCTACATACATGTTCTAGATAAGTGGATTTTCATAAATCACAGCAGTTAGTATTTTGACCATAAAATGGTTATACAAACTCGGATTTGGATGATCCAAAATTATGTGAAAAGCTTATAACAATATCTACAACTTTTGTATTTTAAGTTTTACAAATTCCAACTTTTGTATTTTAAGTTTTATAAATTCGGAATGAATCATGGCCATAAAAATTGTGTACAACAGTACAAGCATGGCTGTAACATTTTTTTTTCTGGACTTTTAGAAATTGCCGTCAGCTAGCTGTTAGTATTTTTACCATAAATCCATATTGTAGATTTTTTATATGAGCAAAAAGCTAAAATTGTGAAGGTTTGAATACACCTGTGACGTCGGAATTCGCATCCTCTGAGATATATATCTCATATTTTGCGTGACATTTTGAAAAATCTCAACCGTTAAATGCGTTCTGCACGAATCTCAAAGCTCATAGAATACTGCTCCTGCGCTATTCCAAATAGGCATCGGACTAGTGGTGGCAATAAAGCTCGTGGCTCGTAGCTCGATCGTGACTCGCATCTGACTCGCTCGTTAACAGCTCACTCGTTAGTGGATTGAGCTGTTAATGAGCCAGCTGATCACTAGCTCGATCCAAAATTAACAAGTTTGAGCTGGGGCCTAGCTCGCGGGCGAGCTGGCAAGCCAGCTCGGTCCAAGTATGAATTTGTGTGAATTTAGTATGCATGAATTTATTTTGTGAATTATGTTATGAATTTAAAGATTTAATATTTTAATATGTATGAAGTTAGTTACAAACTTAATTTATGGTAGTTGATTTTATAATACATTATCTAATATATTTGAACTTTTAGCTCAGACCAAACCAGCTCGTTGTCAGCTCTACATCAGACACGTTGGTCATGCAAAATATGAGATATCTCAGAGGATACACACTTCCTGTGATGTGGGGACGGAAGAAGGTAAGAGGGGAAGAATTTCGCATCCTCTGAGATATCTCATTTTTTGCGTGATTTTTTTGGAAAATCTCAACCGTTAATATACATTCTGCACGAATCTCAAAGCTCAAATGATACTGGCCTCCTGCGCTATCCCTCGATAGGCAATATCTCAGAGGATACGCACTTGAGGGGGAAGGGGAGGAAGTTCTTTTCATAAATTAAAATTTTAATTTGCTTAATTTTTTTGATATAAGTTTCTTAAAATTTTTATTTTTATAAAAATAGATAGTTTTTTAAAATTTTATTTTTATAAAATTTATACAAAAATTTTCTGGCTATTTTTATTAATACCCCTTAAAAAAAACAAAATTTTAACAATATCCTCGTCTTTTTTTTTTTTTTATTACTACCCCGACCGCCAGGGGCCCAGGCGGTCCACTACCCCAAGGAAACCGCCCCCCCTGGCGGTCCACTATGACTATATTTTTCCTCTGCCTCATTCTCTCTCTTCTCTGCCTCATTCCGAATCAAACATAATTCGCGCCCGTCTCCTGTAACGACAGGTATTATTTTGTTAATTTTTTTTAATTATTACTAATTAGTCAATTACTGTAGTATTAATTATGATTAATGTAGAACTGTAGCATTACTGTAGCAACAAGTAATTTTTTTTTTAATTAGTCATTTATTATTGTGCTGGTTATAATTACTAAACAATTATTATAATACTTATAAAATTATTTTTTTTAAATGTAGTTTGTTAAGTAAAAGATGTTAGTTGCACTGTATATGGGCGGCAAGCTACAAAAGGATGTAGATGGCGTGTATTACACGAAAGACGCGGCATTTGTCTTCGAGGTTAATGAAAATACCACATTTCGGGAACTGAAGCAGATAATATACGAAAAGACTGCTGTAAACCCCAACAGGTATGAAATAAAATTGGCTACACGGATTGACAACTCACAAAGGGGTGGGGCGGGGGGTTGACCTTACTTTGTGAGGTTTCCAATAACAGATGTGAATTTGTGGAGAGTTGTGTACACTCAATTTGAGTCTATTGGGGTCTCCGTAATGGACATATATTTAAAGAGGGTTCTCCGAGTTGGGGCTGGACCTTCTAGTGCGGCCGGAGCTGGACCTTCCAGTTATGACAACCCGGGGTACCACCACCACTCCCCTTATGACAACCAGGGGTACCACAACTCCCCTGAAAATACTGAAGAGTTACCACCACTACCCAGACAGACACCCATAATCCCTAGATTTTTAACTATGCCAGAGTCAGGACCGGTACCCGTTAATCAAACTGATATTGATATTAATGTTGATGCTATTGATGCCATACCAGAAAGGGAAATGGAAATGGGGGATGAATACGAAGGAATTTGGAAATCCGATGACTTATTAGATGGCGATGCAATTGCACCAGGTTTATCCAGGGAAGAAAAATTCCCAATTAGAGGTCGGGGAAATAAGCATCCGGTCGCCACATTTAATGATACCACAGCTTTTGAAGAGGCAGACATTAGTTATTTTGGCCCTCATATTGTATACAATGACGAACTTGCCCCGGGGCAACTTTATACCAACATAGATGAACTTATAAAAAAAATATACGAGACTCATGTTCACGGCAACTGGGAATGTAAAATACACAAAAGGGATCGAACAAGGTTAGTTGTGTTATGTAAAACTCACCCGCGGTGCGAGTTTCGCCTTTTTGCAACCCCTGCAGGTGCCGGAGAAGCATGGATGATTAAGAAGTGTGAACCACCCCATACATGTAAGTCTGCATCCACTAGGACAGACCATTCACAGCTGACGGCATCACTAATTGTCGATGCAATTGAGGAAGATATTAAGGAGGATCCATCCATGAGCATCAAGGCGGTGGCTAGAACCGTCAGACACAAATACAAATATGTAACCCCAAAATACAACAGGCTGTGGAGAGGTCGTGAACTTGCAATTTGCAGAATATTCGGTAGTTGGAAGGATTCATACGGCTATCTGGCACCATTGCTCCAGGCCATGGCAAGTACAAATGTCGGTACTGTATATGAGAGGTGGCATGACCCCTTTTTTGATAAAGAAGGAGTGCTAATAGAGGGAGCTCAACAATTCAAGGGCATAGCATGGGCTTTTGGTGCTTGTATCCAAGCTGTGCCATACATCAGACCTGTTATCAGCATTGATGCATGCTTCATGTCTGACCGTTATGAGGGGAGGTTATTGATAGCATATGCATATGATGCTGAGAACCAGTTGTTGCCTTTGGCATTTGCAATTGTTCGTAAAGAGGATGGTGAGAACTGGGGATTCTTTATGCAGTTTTTAAGAAGACGGGTGATTGGGGAAGGAAAGTTTTTCTGTGTGATATCAGACCAGCACAAAGGAATAAAATTTGTGTTTGATCGTGAAGATTACGGTTGGTCAACACGTACTGGTGAGTGTGTGCACAGGTTGTGTATGCAACACGTTGCGGAGAACCTTTCCAAGGCAACCGAAAATGACAAGTGGGTTCTAGAAACATTTAGACGAAATTACAGAAAGAAAAAGCCGAGAAGAGTGGTAGAGATGAGTCGCAGTTTTGCAAAGGTATATATATTACAGTTGTTTACATATATTATTGTATTTTTAGACGACAGTTTTTTAGTACAATTGTTTACTTATATTATTTTATTTTCTTATTTTTCTGTAGTACATGCCACAGGCAAATCTCTACTTAATGAAGGTCGGCAAAAATAATCCCCGAGATGTCAATGAAGATGCCGCATACGAGAAAATATATCAATCTCGTGATGGAGGTTGGCGTTGGGGAATTATGACCACCAACGGGTCCGAGTCGCTGAATGCAGTATTCAAGCAAAGCCGGATGTTACCTGTGGCTGCAATTGTAGAAGACACATTCTACAAGTTAAATGCCTGGTTTCAAGAACGGCGTGCTAAGGCCGCAAAATTAATAAGAATGAACCAATCATTTTCAACAAGGGTGGAGGAGAAACTAAGACAACACAGGGACAAAGGTGCAACTATGAACGTGATCCCGATGGGAAATGATGGTACAGAATTCGAAGTGCAAAATCCAAATGAATACGTTCCTACCAGCCGCAAACCAGATGGCACTATGGAGTTTGTGAAGAGGGTTTGCAAGTACGTGGTTAAATTCGGAGATGCCAGGACGGTAACCTGTACATGCCAAGGACCCCAACTAAGTCACATACCCTGTAGTCACGTGATGGCGGTATGCCGAGTGAGAAACTACTGTGAGGATCACTATGTTGCTGACATGTATCGTACCGATTACCTTGCTTCCACTTGGGGTGGATCTTTCCATTCTTATCCCGATCAGCATGAGTGGCCTGCATATGTCGGTGATAGAATACTTCCTTCAGAAGAATGGATAAGAAAGGGGAGAAGGAAACACAAGTGTGTTGTAATGACCATGGACGAGATGGGCAGTAGGCGACCGTCGAGAAATCGAGCTCGTCGTTCTGTTTCTGAAAGGCGCACAGCAGGTATTTTTTTTTTTTGTATAACACTAATTTATGATTTTATTATAGTAGTAACTGAATTGTATTGTTATGTCCAGATGCCATAAACGCACACAATGAAAGAGAAAATGCTAGAGTTGTTGCTGAAGCAACTGGTAGAACACATCCCCCCTCCTGCGAGCCAATCATCTAGTAGCCAAGCATCTACAAGTAATGCTGCACCTGCCGCTGGCACAAGAAAATCTGATCGTTTTTAGGTTTATTCGCATGTCGGGCCAGATGAAGTTCTTCACTCTATTGCTAGTGTGAAAATAAGCTACGAACTTTAATTGTATTGCATAACTTTAGTTGTATTGTTGAACTTTAGTTGTATTGTTCAATTTTAGTTGTATTGTTGATGAAATATATAAGTTATAATTTAGATGAGACGGTTCCGATATAATTACTTAGTTTTAAAACTTGGTTAGTTATAATTATGTTGTAACTAATAACTTTTTTTTGACGCCCGCAAATAAAAATCACGAAATGTAAAGTGATAACAACATAAAAGTCATAATGAAAAAAAGTTAATAGTACAGTCCCAAACATATAATACTACAGTCCCAGAGTCAAAATACTGCAGTCATAACTAAAAAAAAAAAATCATCTGCCTCGTTGTTTCTTTCCGGAGGGATCCCACCTATCAGCTGCTTTGCCTTTGCGATCCCTGTGTGGCTGCTGACGCCTCTGTATCTGGCTCTGCGGACTAATATCTCCTAAGTCGTCCTCTGCACCCTCCTCTCCCATATCCTCCTGAACCTCTGTATACATGTGATGCATACCTGTGCCATCTCCCCATGGATCAAATGGTAGAGATGACTGTGCATCGGCCGGCTGTGTACGCATGTCCTATGGATCTTGCCCCCAGGTTGGAGGATACGTGGAAGGAGGCGGTGCGCCAAATAATGCAGAGGCAAAGCCATCTACAGTCTCCCCTGTACTCCCACCAGCCTCGTAGTCGTGCTCCATCGTATCTCCATAACGTGGTCGGTGGGAGCCTATCACCTCTGCATCTGTACATACCGGGGACAGGGCATCCACGCTAAACTCGGCATCGGCATCCCAACGAGGTGCTCTATCCTAAATTTAAATAATGTTAGATTTTCTTCATACACAGAACTCTGCAATAAACAATATAAACCGGTAACTGACCTGGCCAAGCTTTGTCGAAACTCCATATTTATTTCTATAAGCGTTCCATCCTTGGGTATTCAACACCCAGTCGTGGAACTCCCAACCTGTGGTATCATCTGCATAATTGAATGTTAACTTAGTTAGAACAAAGAATCGGAGAAAAATAAAATGATTGTGTGTATCATACTTTCAATATTAACCGAGTAATCACCTGAAGGAGGTGGCGGAATCTCATCGGCGTAGACAGGGACTCGTTCATGATTCAGATTTCGCGGTGTATCTTTTATCTCCCTCCAATTGATGTTCTCCCCAGCATCGCGCAGCATGCCAACTAGGCGGCCATCCCAACCACCTCTCTCCACGACTGGTGCACTGTGCTGGAGCATTTGACATCCTATGGCACGCCAAGCATCCTTCGCCATGCAGGCTAGACTGTGTCCAACTCCTCTGATGGCTGTCAATACCTGCACACAACATATTTTCATTATTATGAAAATAAGAAATGTAATTAAAATTTACAATTTTTAATTAAAGTAGGTTTAAGTATTTACCGAGTGAGCATTGACCGGACCCCAAGGCATGTAATTCCTAGATGAATCCATCAGTCTACGTCGAAGGATGTCGCCATAATGAACTGTAAGGTAGACTGACGGGATGCCGTATCTCTAAAACCATACATCATATCTCAAAGACCCGGGACCAATACCCAATGACTCAGGAGGTGGTGGACTCCATAAGTGCTGATCCGGATGTCGAGCCCAGTCATACTCCAGGCTGAAACGCTGGCTCCAGTCGACTTTGGGCTTAGTTTGCGTCGTACTGCAAGTATAATTAATTAGAAAAACGGAAAATATTGGCAATATTAAAGTGATAATAAAATTAAGTACATAGTACTTACTTGTGAAACTTCTCAGTATCATCCTTACCCATCAGCGGGTACTCCGGGATGAAAGCATCTAACCCAAACTGTCGAGACACCCGATCGGGATAGTGGTACTCCACTATCCAGAAACAAACGACCGGTCCCTGGTAATACCAGAGTGATCTCTGCTGTAATGTGAGCTGACTCAGAAGCCTGTGCTGATAGAATGGATGATATGGAAACCAATCGATACTCGCATCTACGAGCATCTGGAGCTGACCCCGGACATAAGAAACTCCCTTACCAGTCTCCTCATAGCTGTGGTGAAGGCCCCATATGGCACCATATGCGGGGCATCTATCTGAATCAGGCACTCCCCACCGGAGAGGTGAATCTGGTATAACTGGCTGACATACCGGCAGATGTGACCACGACCAATGCTGGAGCAAAAGAAGCGGTCCGTGAAGCTGCTTGTTCCTCGCCTGAAATTTTAACTTAAAATAAGAACTCGGTATTTATTCAACCTTAAATAACAACGTATTTTTAATAACAAAATTAGTACAGACTTACCAGACAAGCATGACATAGGGCTCTGTATAAGTGGGCGAGAACAGCTCCACCCCAGTTACACCTCGGTGGAGAAAGCATGTCCCTCAAAAGAGAGAGAAACATAATCGGGACCGCGTCACCGCTGGAGTCCACGAACATGACTGCCCCACACAAATCCAGCACATACGCCCTAGTATACCTACAATATAAAATAATAGGTTATTTTACATAGTTGACATTATTGTTGAATTAATAAGTTATTTTAAAGGGTGTAATGGTACCTCAAGACCGCATCATCGTCAGTAGTCTCAGGATGTATCCGATTCTGGAAGAAGTGAGAACGAAGTGCCACCAAAGAAATACAGTAACCAGAAAACCGTAAGTCATCCTCATCCTTCTTCTTCTTCTTCAATTTCTTCTGCAGATTCTTCGGATGACACCCCAGCAACTCCGGTATCATCATCTGCAGGTCTGGATGGTCTGAGATGCCACCTATGGGGACACCATTGATAGGTAAACCCCATAGGGTGCTCACATCAGCAAGTGTGACTGTCATCTCTCCAACCGGAAGATGAAATGTATGGGTCTCAGGTCTCCATCTCTCGGCTAGACCATGCATAAGAGATACATCGATCTTACTCTGCGGCATGGTGGCAATCTGATACAACCCAAGATTAATGAGGCATCGCTGCATCAATGGATGTGCAACGAACGGAATCTCTGACCTGCGGTGCCTCACCGTAAGCATGACATCGTCCTGTATTTATTATCAATTTGTGAGACTCAAATCGTGTCATTTTTTAGTACTATTTAACATTATGTATAAAAATCACGTACCTCAATAGATGCCAACGAGACACGGTGCTTAACATGATGGGTCCATAGAAGAGGACTGAAAGTGTCAGGATCATGCCAACTATCTCTACGCCCGGTCTGAGATGACGGACCCGCTCCAGTCGGATCCTCAAATTCTGCTCCAGCCATATCCTCATATGACTGACCCGCTCCACCCAAGGTCGGATCCGCTCCAGTCGGATCCACTGAGGATGGACCCGCTCCAGTCGGATCCACTGAGGACAGACCCGCTCCAGGCCGATCCACAGCATCTGGACCCGCTCCAGGCGCTGGTGGGTCTCTCCACCGTCTAGAAGATCTACGCATACTACATTTAAAAAAATATATATAATCAATCACAATAATTAAAAAATAGTAATTACACATATTTTTATTATCACAACAACAATACATAATATGTAAAATCAAAAGCTTGGTAAAGTAAGTTTGAGGTTGTTTAAACAGGGATAAAACGTTGGTAATGTTTCTAAAACGTTGGTAACGTTTCTAAAACGTTGGTAACGTTTCTAAAACGTTGGTAACGTTTCTAAAACGTTGGTAACGTTTCTAAAACGTTGGTAACGTTTCTAAAACGTTGGTAACGTTTCTAAAACGTTGGTAACGTTTCTAAAACGTTGGTAACGTTTCTAAAACGTTGGTAACGTTTCTAAAACGTTGGTAACGTTTCTAAAACGTTGGTAACGTTTCTAAAACGTTGGTAACGTTTATATGAAACGTTATAACGTTTTAGAGAATTTCAGAACTGCTCAATACAGCTGTCTCTATTCTCCTTTAAACGTTGCAACGTTTTACAAAACGTTGTAACGATTTAATTAATTCTGAGCTTTAGAAATTCTCATTTTTGATCAAGTTTGAGTCAGTGAAAAATGTTACATAACGTTTTAGGAAACGTTGGTAACGTTTTGATCAGTTAAGATGAGCTGTCAGAAAATTAAAACCCTAAATTGCATTTAGCTAAAACGTTGTAACGTTTTAGGAAACGTTGTAACGTTTTAGGAAACGTTGGTAACGTTTTAGTTCAATTTAATTTTAGGGTTTAGGGTTTAATTAATTCAAAAAATTGAACTATATCACATTCAAAAAATTTAAGCAATTCTACCATAATAATTTTTTTATGGTTAATTCCCAATCCAAACAATTCAATAAAGCACCCAATTCGAACAATTCAATAAAGCACCAAATTCAAACAATTCAAGCAATTCAACTAATTGGAGCAATTCAACAAATTCGAAACAACTCTAATTCAACCATTATCGAGTCACAATTCAACCAATTCACCAATTCAACTAATTCAACCATTATCGATTCACTAATCCTAACCCTAACCCTAACCCTAAATTGAACTAATCAAATCGAAAAAACTTACATTCAAGAGAAGCTCAGTACAGTGGCGGTACTCGGTGCAGCGGCCGTGACGATACTCAATGCAGTGGTGGCACCGAGCTCGACAGAAAGTGAGCACAAAGGAGAGAACGAGAGGGAGAGGAGCGGAGCAGTGGCGGTGGCGGAGACAAGGGCGGCGACGCAATTTTTTTTTTTTTTTCCTTTTTCTGGTTTGGTTTGGAGCAAGGCAGAAGGGGGGGGGGGGCGGGTTTAGGGCAGAGGAGAGGGAGGGAGGGGGCGGCTCATGGGTGGGTATTAAATCATAGTGGACCGCCAGGGGGGGGGGGTTTCCTTGGGGTAGTGGACCGCCCAGGGGGGGGGGGGGGGGCGGTTTCTTTGAGGTAGTGGACCGCCTGGGCCCCTGGCGGTCGGGGTAGTAATAAAAAAAAAAAAAGACGAGGGTATTGTTAAAATATTTTTTTTTTTAAGGGGTATTAATAAAAATGGCCGAAAATTTCTCTCATAAAATAAATTTACAACACATTTATTTATCTAGCTGTCCATCTCAATTTTATAGCACCGTCCCTCTATATTATGCGTTCATTACGTACTAAATACTCAGTTTTCAACATTAGAAATAAATAAAACGAGAATTATGCAAATTATTCGGCAGTTCATTCATAATGAAATATAATTAAAAAGTTAATAATTTGCGTATAAAACATGAACCGTGTTACTATTGTTTTGAGGACTTTCAAGTAGAATTTCATTCATAACGAGCTACTACTGTTATAATATATATAGTTTAGGTTGAGGTTGTTCGATAAGAGATGATTTGAGTGTTAGTTTATATTTCTTTAATGAGGAATAAATGCACGCAAGTGCAATTTTTAGCTTCTCTGTGAGAGAGAGGTTGTAGATTTAAAATATGAAAGTAGTAATGTTTTATGAATATTAAATAGTTGAGTTGATCTTCAATCTTTATTCTAAAAAAAAAAGCTCAATTTTTAGCTGGATGGCAAAACGGTATTATCAATTACAGACCTGAAAACTATTTGACCTTAGTACACTTGGTTGAACATTTGTAAATAAGTAACTAAAATTCACAGACATTTTCAGCACTAACAATATGTAATATATTGCATTTTTCTTTATGAAAATGTAATACATAGAGCTACTTCTTCCGACCTTATCTTCCAAATATTACATTTTTTATTTTAGATTAAAAAATATCTCATACTTCTAATTAACATTGGTCCTTATAGTTTAGATTAATATCTTCGTTTTCAAAGTCCAAACAGTCGATCGGAAGCTTTCAATATGATCTCCATATCAAAAGCACAAGCAGACTACATTTTATATATTTTTAGAATTTTTTACCATTTTTTTAGATATGTAGAAAATCACTATTTTTGAATGGTCTAAAATCTTAAATCTTTAGATCAAGTGATTTTCTACCAATCTAAAAAGATAGTAAAAATTCTAAAAATATAAAATTTGACCTACACATACATCATGTTCAGATCGACTATTTAAACTTTATAAATAGTGATATCGATTCAATGTACATGTGCGCATATAACCCTCATTCCATTTCATGTACATATTATTCTGGAAATGGAATATCTGCAAGATCCTCTCTATATGGCACAACCTCATTCTCTCCATCTCCTGAGCATATGTGCACCCCTTTCTCCATTTCGATTTGCATCTTGTCAGAAGCCGGTGCAAATGTGACAACGGTGTCTTTCCGAAGTGTCAAGTAACCGATGGCAATGATGTAAATCGCCATGAGAGGGAAAACTATGATGCCTATTATGACACGTCCGGCTTTCGGCAAACCGCTTTTAAGCAACCAGTCGGTAAAGCTGGTGCTAAGGAAGTATATGTTTATGCCGATTATCATCAATCCGAGCATCCAAGAAATTATTATTATCTGTTTTACATAATAACATTGTCAGCATAAATGTTTTTAGATAAAAATGTGCAGAATGAAAGAAATGAAATGACGATATATAGCTTATTCTTTTGTGCTATGGTATTATGAATAGTGCGAATTGGTCCATACTATGGATCAATATATCGATTTTTAAAGTTCAAATAGTTGATGTGAACCGTTCAACATGATCTCCATATAAAAATGTACTGACCAAATTTTATTTTTTAGAATTTGTTTACTTTTTTAATTTAGAAAAACACTGTTTTTAGATGGTCCATAATTTTCAAATCAAGTAATTTTCTACCTATCTAAAATAATAGTAAATGTTTTTCTGAAAAAAAATGAAAAATTTGGCCTGCAAGTACATTTTCATATGTAGATATGTTGAACGGTTCAGATCGACTGTGTGGATTTAAAATCAGAAATATGAGTCCATAGCGCAAACCACTATGTGATATGCATATTATCATAGCCTCAATAAATTCACAGATCTTTATATATTTGAATTAGTAGTTACCATAGCTGGGGAAAAGTTAGATAAATATTATTCAGACTAACCCATATGGAGTTTCTGTGAGGCCCCATTTTGGTGCTGCTACTACTGAACTTGAGAAGAGGTATGAGAGCAAATGGCAACTCAAATGATAATATCATCTACAATTCAACAAATTATGAAAATAAATCAAATTCTAAAATCACTTAATCAAATCTGAGTATATTCTCATTTCTTAAAATTTGATTAATTACCGATGCTATGATAATAAGGCGACCAGCACCAGCAGATCCACCGATAATTGACACTACCAGACTCGGAGCAATGGCAATGCAACGTGTCATGAGATTTTGTTGCCACTTTTTCATCTTTATGTTCAAAAATCCCTGTTTTTCATCATCTATCATCAGTAATTTCACCAATTTTCTCAAAATGTAAAAATAATTATTAGTAAAAAAAATGATCGAGTTGTGCTGATTAGATATATTTTGTTACCTGCATGACATACTGGCCTGCATATGTACCAGTAATGGTTGAGCTCTGGCCAGATGCTAGCAATGCAATTGCATAGACAATTGAGCTTGATTTACCGAGAACATTCTGAAATTAACATTAAAAAATGATTATAATTCAACTTAGACATACATATGAAACAAACATTACCAAACAAATTATTAAACCTAAATGCAATTATATAATCTTTGGTGAGTGAGGTTATGGTACTATGCATACTACGGATAGTCGATCTGAACCATTCAACAAGATCTCCATATGAAAATGTACTTGAAGATCAAGTTCTACATTTTTTACAATTTGTTTGGACTTTGAAAATGGAAGATTGATCTATAGTACGGACTAAACCACGCTATGCATATTACCATAGTCTGACTCATCTTTGGTAAACAATTTATTCCAAAAAAAAAAAAAAATTAATGATCAGTGATAAGAATTAAACAAAGAGATATTATAAAAGAGATCTAATTGCCTTAAGCAAGAAAGAAGCAGAATTAAGTGTGAGGTCGCTACATTTCTCTGCATTGTCCGCAGAAAGATCACGAGCATTACATACTGTACCAGAGACTGAAACCACTGCGATATTGATTAGCAGTGCAATAAACAACGCAAAGCCACTCTCAATAAGAAAGAACCTACAAGCATCCTGAACAGTACAAAAGATTATTATTATTAAAGAATTGTGGGTAATTTACATAAAAATAAAGTTTATGCAATTTTATCGAGAAAAAAGCTGTTTTTAGGGGGATTTTTTTGTATATTCCTGAGACAATTCGAATTTACATATTTTCCTCTCTAAAATTCATAATATCGTATTTACCCTTCTAATTTTCAAAAACTCACAAACTTATCTAATTTATTGCCTTTTTTATTAAAACTCATTTTAGATTTATAAAATATCTATTTTACCCATTATTATTAAAATAAAATCTGTAGTATGCTTAATAGAAATGTTCGATCTTCAAATTGACTGATTGTGGGGACAAATGGTTCATTTTTCTTATTTGTGATTCACGTACAAACGGACCAAATAAAAGACTCAATATTTTTATTTTTTAACAAAGGGTAAATGGGTATTTTATAAATTTAAAATGAGTATTAATAGAAAAGACAATAAATTTGTGAATTTTAAATTAAGAAGGCTAAATATGATATTATGAATTTTAAAGGGGGGAAATATCAAAATACCTAATGTTGAGACTTTTGAGGGGTATACATGACATTTCCCCTTCTTTTATTATTAGAAGTTATTCAAATTAGTCTTACTGTAATTCTAAGCTTACATTAATTCCTTTGACAGATGCAGGGGTCTTCCTTGACAGCACCAGAGCTGAATGCAGGAACAAATTGTGTCTGCACAAATACCCAATTTTCTTTACTTATACAGAATCTAAGGATAACTGACAGATACATTTTATTGACATTTTTATAACAGAATTAATTCTTGCAATGACAATAACGTGTTAAAGCTTAAGGCATATCGCGGATTGGTCCGTACTATGGATCAATAATAGTCAATCTGAACCGTTCTAAAAAATAGTAAAAAAAATATAAAAGATTTACAATTTGATGTACATGTACATTTCCATATGGAGATCATGTTGAATGGTTCAGATTGACTATTTGGGCTTTGAAAACATATTTATTGATCCATAGTAAATACCAATCTGCGCTATGCAAATCGTAGCCTCACACAAATAAGTTTAACCTTTTTTAAAAGAACAATGTGTTAAAGCTTACGGCATGATAAGAGCACCGAGCAAGGCAATTGCATCAGCCGTTGCACCGTCGCCGTTGAGCTTGGGCACAAACAATCCCTTGATGACCTCACCGGCAGGGGGCTTAACGTAACCCATCTCTCCGAAGAAACATACCGCCATGACCAAAACTAGCATCGATATTATGAACTCCAGTTTTCTCACCTAATAAAATTAACAAAGTATCACAGGTCAAAATCAAAATCACAAATCAATTAACTTTAATTGGATCATGCAATTGGGGATCGATGGTTCGCCACATTCTCATGGTGCCAGTATCTTTTTGGGCTCACATTTTATAATGTTATAACACTAATGAAACAATAACTACTTTACTTGGACATTTCATCCAACACCTTATGTGCACAATAGAATACAAAAGTGCAACAATTAAAAAAAGGATATCAGACCAAACACCAGAACGGAAAGGATTGTGATTGTGATCACCATTATTCCTTTCCTTTGTTATCATTTACTCTGCGGTTTCAAATAATTCAAAATATTTTTTAATGAAAATAACACATTATGTATTTTGATTCTATAATCTTGCTGTCATCGACTCTAAGAAACAAAAATAAGCCTCCAAATTGGGCTGGGCTGAACCATACATTCTGGGCCGAATGGTTCATCCTGGGCCCAATTCAGCTGAGAGAAAAAACAAAAACAGAGAGGTTAACAACTTAGTAAAGATTCTAACAGGGTAACTTTTGTTTCATGCAACGCACAAACCATTTGCAGCAATGTTTTGATTCTATAATCCATGCGCTGCATGAAGCCAAAACTACTCTGTTAACATCTTTACCTGAGAACTTACCCCATATCTTTGTAAGCCCAAAAGTAGCAGAGTACTTGAACCGGTGATGAGAACACCAACCCAAATGGGTATATGAAATAATATATTGAGTGCAAACGCTGTCCCTATCACTGCACCATAAAAAAAATATTTTATTTACTTAAAAGTCTAAGAAGAAGATAAGAGGCGTTCACCATTTAATCTCTTCATGCATTCATTCAATCAATCAATCAGAATTAATATATAATTAATAATGAAGAAAAAAACCTTCTGGTATATCTGCTGCAATAACTGCTACCTCAGCAAGCAGCCAGAGGCAGTATCTGATGAATACCGGATATTCGCTCTTGCATATCTCGGCTAAATGCCTCCCTATAATAATTATACCAAACTGGTACATGTAAATCATGAATAAATATAAAACCAAGATTTTTTCTGTGAAGTATCAGTACCTGTCACGACGCCGAGATTAGCAGCTAATGATTGAATGATCAGTGCAAAAATTAAACCGATCAAAATGACCCACAGGAGCTGAAATTTTTCACAAGAAAGGAATGAATATATAGCATAAGTACACTTTAGTTTGTTTTTATGACTTGGAATAATGAATAATTGAATGTAGAGGTGCTAAAAAAGCTCATAGCTCGTGGATCGATTATGACTCACTCACTAACAACTAGTTCGTTAGTGGACCGAGCTGTTAATGAGCCAGCTCACCACTAGCTTGATCAAAAATTAACAAGTTTGAGCTGGGACCTAGCTCACGAGCAAGCTGACGAGCTAGCTTGGTTCAAGTATGAATTTATGAATTGGTATAAGTTTGTGTGAATTTAGTATGTATGAATTTATTTTGTGAACTATGTTTGTATGAATTTGGAGATTTAGTATTTTAGTATGTATGAATTTAGTTGCAAACTTAATTTATGGCAGTTGACTTTATAATACATAATCTGATACATTTGGGTTTTTGGTTCATGAGCTTTCACGGCTCGGCTCGCTTGTTGCTAAAACAAGCGAGTCACGGACTACTTTTTTAGCTCGGATCTGAACGTTGGCTCGCTCATGACACGCTCATTGCTAAAACGGGCGAGCCATAAGCTTGATCTAACTCAAACCGAGCTGGCTCGTTGCCAGTCCTAGTTAAACGAAAAGAGAATCGGGTAATGAAAATAATTTTACCTCGTACTTGTGATTAGCGCCAGCTTGGAGGTCAGTTTCCACTGTTACAGTAATTCAAATAATGATTTAATATATACAAAAATTTCCTTTATAATAACAAAATGCATCTGAATTCTGAAATTGATCAGAGCAAAGAGAAAACAGAACTTACAATTGCCAGGGTCCAGATATGCCAACGAGACGAGGAAACCAGGCCCGACATGTGCTAAAAATCGCTTCCATCTCGGTCCCTGATCAATTGATATGATGCGTTAATTTTCATGTTCTATTTAACGTCGCTAATATATCGTACATTTACAATGGATTGCATCCTACTGTGCCACATTATTTTCTTTACTTAAATCATGACTGCATTATTGTGTCTCAACTGTTCCATTAAGTGCTTGTAAATAAATAAAGATAAAAAAACAAACTAAGAAAAGAAAGAAACAATGAGACCTTGAGTTGTTCATCGGATTTGCACTTGTTATCAGCATCTACAGGAATAATTGAGGCCTCTTTTAATCCATCTATGGCAGCAACTCTTTTGCTGCTAACTCTGTCACTGTCTCTCTCATCTCTACTGACCTCCATTTTTCTGATTCTAGCTTCTACTTCAAATTTGTTATAGACTTTAGGTAATGTAGCTGTTATATATATATATAGCATATCTGGTTCTCCATTTGATCTTCTGTGGCACATATAATTCTTTAGGTGCAGATGCCACATTCTGACAAGTTTAAAAGATATTACAAAACCTTTGAAATTTTCAAATATTATCCATATTTTGCTTATATTTTAATACGTCTATTCAGTATATAATTAATGAAGACATATATTTCATAAACAAAGAATTTTGATTAGAAGCTTATTAAATCTCTTCCAACAAAATATGATAAGTTTAGAATACATTTTAATGATAGATCAAATCGGTAACTTTAATTCTAGCTATCAAAATGAATGCTTTTTGGCAAATCCATTTCATATATCATAAATTGTGCAATTCATGATTGTCTGGATAACTAACTTTTGCATCCAACTACAAATTAAGTACTAAAGTATTTTTTTATTTATAAAGCATTAAATGCGCTTGTTTGGTTATAAATTAATATATTTTAATACGTCTATTCAAAAATGATGACTTATATTCAATAAAGTAAGAATTTGATTGAAATAAATGTATCCAAATAAAACAAATGTCTTTGACAAATCCATTTCATATATATCATTGTGTAGTACTTTTTTTATCTAGCATTACATGCGCATGTTTTGTTATAAATTAATATGTTTTAATACGTCTATCCAAGAATGATGACATATATTCAATAAAGTAAGATTTTTTTATGAAACTTAATTAAATGCATCCAAATAAAATTAAATGCTTTTGACAAATTAAGCCACATCATTGAAAAATTAATAGTCCGGACAACTAATTTAATTAATTTGCAACCAAACAACAAAATTGGAATTAAGATTTTGAAAGTTATCCATAAATGATCAAAATATAGATAACAATATATAAACAGTAAAAGAATGTTCTATCTTTCTAGCACGTACACGTACTATTTATTTTAAAAGTTAAGAATGTTCTATCTTTTAAAAAATTCACTAGTTATCCGTTTGCACGTCAAGGTAATGAGGCGGCACATAACTTGCCATCCTTCTTTGCCACTTGTACCCATACTTTTGGGGATTATATATATTATTACTAGTGATTAGAGAATATTAATGCTTGTTTGACCTATGATATTTGGTAGTTATCAATACTACATAAATGATCATTGTACTGCAACACGGATTTGATAATTTTATATAAAAATTATGTAGAAATTGTAATTTTTTGAAAACCTGAAATATCTGTGGGATCTCTACATGGATATTTATCAAATAATCATTGTAGAAAGTCTTGAGAGAGTTACACGGACGTTTATTAGGAATTGTACACGGATGTTTAATTAAATAACAGTGTAGAAAATATTGAGAGAGCTACACGGATATTTATTAAAGAACAGTGTAGAAAGGTAGACATTGTACATGGATGTTTGTTTAAATAATAGTGTAGAAAGCCTTGAGAGAGCTACATGGATTTATACTTAAAAATCCGTGTAGAAGGTTATTGTAGGGTTTTGGTTATATAAAATGCCTTCTCCTTCCAGTGCCGTCAATTAACACTCTCTCTCTCTATATTGAATGTTGGTATGATTTTTGCGCACAAGGAGGCCGGATCTGAGATCTTTGAAGTTAATTTGTATTTCTCCTCTCTATCTTGCTAAGGTTAGTCATGTATATATATATTTCTCTTTTCTTCCTCTAATTTTCTGTTACTTATTATTGCTTATTTAGATCAATTATTAATTAATGCATAAATGCTTAATTTGTTAAGATAATGTAAATAATTAGTGTATTGTGGACCATTTTGTGAAAGTGAGAAGTAAAGAAAATGCCTAAGGTCTCCATTATCAGATCTGAGGAAAATCGTTGAAGATTAGTACTAACGTTTTCACCTAAAGATGTCTGCACTTCAGAATTGTAAGATTTAAATTACTTTGATATTTTATATTGGATTTACGGATTTTGAATTGCTTGTGTTTTTTAATTGCAAAACACGTCATGAATTATTAAGACTTTCATTTGGTATCAGAGCCATCGTAAATTCATATAAGATGCAATAATTTTTTTTTACGAAATTAATTTTTAATGGTTCGTATAAAAGTTATATAGATTCAACTAATTTTATATATAAATATTTTCTTATAATTTTGGATTAAAATTTTAAAGGAGAATTTTTATTCCATATTATGTATGCACATATATGTTGATCCTTGTATTTTTTTCATTGGATATGCAATTTTATTGGAGACCTTTAACCAAGAGACATCATGTTATGGATCACATGCACACTCCTTTTTTGATATGTTGAATCTAATACAACTAGGTTTGTATGAAATTTCGATCCAAACTAGATCATAACCAAACTCTGATCACATGGTTACTAAGTGGTAAGGACATAACTTTTATATAAATATTGTATTGGATCATGAAGAGTATATGTTATGCTTTATCACATGTGATTGCATGTACAAAAGGCTATGTATATATATATGTTGCACGAATTGTAATCTGTTAGTATTTTCTATGGTTTTCATATTGTGCTTACTTATACTTTTTATTTTATTAATAGCAATTGATATTTGCGAATGTTTTGCATCTACCTTTTATTGTTACTAACTAATATCAAATTATAATTGTAGTATGGAGTATGGACCAAAGCAAAAGTGTTACACCAAGGAGTAGATTGACGATGTCAAATGTATGTGGACAAGGTCGTTTCAATTTAAATTTTGTAATGCTCAATATAGATTTGTATAATTTTGTATAATGTAGTGTATATGAATTATTTATATTGTTGTATAGTTTTAGAATTCTGAGTTTAAAAGACCTCTGTTTAATGTTTCTGTTTTGAAATTCTGATTTTAAATGGCTAACAAAACTGGAGGCTAGCCACACAAAAAAAAAAAAATTGGAGAAAAAAAAGACAATTCTACACGGACATTTAACTAAAGTCAGTGTAGAAAGGTTTTTAAACATTATAAAAAAAGAGCTACACGGACATTTAGCTTAATATCCGTGTTGAAAGAGTAATCGTACACGGACATTTAACTAAATGTCCGTGTAGAAAGAGTAATCGTACATAGTTGTTTATGTAATAATCTGTGTAGCTCTCTTATAATCACACATGGGTAAATATCCGTGTATATTTATTCAAAGATTTTTACACTCTCACACTCTACAGAGCAGAAAATCCGTGTAGCTCCTCCAATTATGTCCGTATGCAATCTCTTATTCTGTAGTAGTGTATATAATTTATACCAATATAGTATGATTGGATTAATGAGTGGGGTTAGCTAGAGCCAGCTATGTAGTTACTAGAGGATGACATAATATATATTTTGTTATATGAAGTGTGATTTATTTAATACCATCATCATCTTTATGTTCTAGAAAACTAAAGATTGTTACAGCTGAGAGATGGAATTAAATATGCATAAAGTCAATATGAGCTTAGCTCACTATAAGAGCATTCTAAATTTTTAATTTATTTGTATGTATACAATTGAAAATTGTTGAAAATTGTTGAAAATGGACATATTAAATATTTTTTAAGATAACATTAGAGTTATTTTACGGACTTCCATAATATATAAAAAAAGAAATATGCCTATCGAAGAAAAATTCCAAATTGTAAAATAAGATGATTTCTTAAAAAAGATTCCATAATTTTTTTGACATGAATAAATATTTCTTAATGAGACAATTTCTGACATGATAATTTGTGCAAAATATCATGTAAAAGAAACACTATTAAAGAGTTGTATTGTCACACTTTAGATAGGGTAAAACTAAGTCAACATATTCCACATTAATTCACCCTTATCCCATCATCCTATGTCGCTACAAAAAAAATAAAAAATAAAAAAACAAAGTCATCTACAGACAATTTTATAAGAGCAAAACTAGAGTGTGATGTGCTCACCAAGAGAGATAATTGGTGAGCACACCTTCAAAAGACTATCGAATTGACTTTAAACTTCAAATTCAAACCGTTCAAATTCAAAAACTTTGTGAGTGATGCATGTGCATTCAAAATTTTTAAAATTTTGAATTTATTTAGCACATTGTCAAGCAGTCAAAACAATTAATATTTTATAAGTTATTTATTTAATTATTTTATATATTAATTTTTCATCATTTTTTTGATCGCTTGACCATGTACTAAATGAATTCAAAACTTTAAAATTTTTACATCTACATGCATCACTCACAAAGTACTTGAATTTGAATAGTTTGGATTCAAAATGTGAAGTGAATCCGATAATTTTTTGGAGGTGTGCTCATCAACCCCTCTTAGTGAACACATCACACTCTAATTTTGCTCATTTTATAAATATTCTCATTTTTAAACCATCTAACAAAATATCTATTCTCTAATATTATTAACATAATACACTTGTGGCCCAATTTTTTCCTCGCCCATTACCTCATTCAAATTCGGATGCCCTAAAGTAACTCAAAGTTTGAGTTTGAATCTAAACTGTCCCATATATTCTACCATATTGGACCAAATTGGTCCGTATTAGGATTGAATTGTCCGAATCCAAACTCAAATTTTGAGTTACTTTAGGGGATCATCCGAAACCCTACTCTTATTTCCGAGTTCCTTCCTTTCTCTTCCCAGTATTGCACATATATTTAGTGGTGAACTTCAATTTGGAAAGTAATGTGATTTCGCTTGCACCTATTTTGTGGTGGTGGTGGTGGTGGTGGTGGTGGGTTTTATGCATAGGTATTCAAAACTTCAAAATTACGTCTATTGTTCATATGCCTCCATTTTTTGTGTCTCCATTATGTTTCTATTTTTTAAAACTTAAAAGTCAAAATAAAACCGTTAGATGTGATCTATGTTATTTTCTCTATGTGCTTATAAATTTTTTATCACATTTCAAATTTATTTTTATGTGAATCAATAAGTTCAAAAATCAACGTCTAGAAATCATCTACATTAGTGCGTTTTTTACAAGCTCTTGATGACAATCAAAATAAAACTGAAATGCCATAATTTTTTACACATGCATAAATAAAATGATTTAGATCCATATCCAATGGTTTTATTTTAACTTTTAACTTTTAAATTTTGAATAATTAAAGTTTTTAAAAATGGAGGTATGGTGGAGGCACAAAAATTGGAGGCATTTGAACCCTCCTCATATTATATTTACCCTTCTAAATTTCAGAAACTCACAAATTTTCCTATTTTATTGCTTTTCTATTAAAACACATTTTTTATTTATAAAATATACCCATTTTACCATTTATTAATATGTCACCGTATATGCATCGAAAGTAGAGAAATAACTCATTTTTTCTCGAAAAACAACCAATTAGAAGATTGATATTTTTCATAAACATACTGCATATTGTTTTATTTATTTAATAAAGGGTAAAATGGATGCTTTATAAATTTGAAATGTGTTTTTAATAAATAAATACAATAAAATTGGTAATTTTGTAAGTTTTTTAAATTTAGAAGGGTAAATATGATATAATCAACTAATACGTAATTTTGATGTTTTTGAGGGGTATACATGAAATTCCCCTATCTCTAACATCATCCAACTTGCATTGTTGCCTGTAATACAGCTCGATATATCCATAACCATGCAAAACAAATTTGTTCTCTGGTAAATAAATATTTCAAGATAGCATGTACAGAATTAATGAAAAGTACATATCCTACACTGCTACACATATCAATTTATTTTTCTTAGACTAAAAGATGTCTAGAAGAAATGAATGTCATGGTATTGGAAGTTCAAAGATTTGGTTCAGTTGCTTTAAAAATAAACATGGTGAGTTGAACTTAATTTTTTACATAAAACACAATTCATGAGATTGGTTGATGAGTTGCATCACCTATTTTGGTATATTCTAGGTGTTTCTCTAATTTGATTCGAATCTTTAGATATTTACAAATTTATAAAGATAAGAACAAATAAATATTTACGGTTGATATTGATTTATTTTATTTTTTAAAGAAAATGGGGGTAAACCCACCAATTTCATTACGAAACAATAATATTGTAGCTATAAAATCCGGCACTGAGCCAGTACCATATGAACCAATAAAGACATAGTTCAAAGTTCTATTGATATATAAAACCTATGATCAGCACAACATTACTCGCAATAAAACTTGAAGATAGGAGACCAACAGCTCGATCAATCTCTTAATTAGTAGACCTCCAAATCAGCAAGATAGTATTCCAAGTACCTTTAAACGTTTATAAAGTCACATTGATCCTTCATATCTTTAAACGGCATTAATTCTACACCAATCTATTTTCTCTGTGTTGTTTTAACACATTTTCTCAGAATTAGTTTAATAAAATATGTATATTATCTCTTTAAAATTACCCTTTAATTTATTTTATCTTTAAAAAAATGTTAATATCAAAAACTCAATAATCCCTTAAATATACCGCTATAATTTAATATTTCATTAGTTAACTAAATAAATTGAAAACTCAATTTATAGAAAAGTTCGGTTTGTTTTACATCACTTGGGAGGAATTAAAGAAAGGTGAGAGGAATTGGGAATAGATGCAACGTCAGTGGCAGGTGACATGTCTTTTTTTTATTAGATTTAGATGGAATTTTAGAAATTAATTGGACCCCAAATAATTTAATTGCAAACATGTTAAAAAACATATATATTTTAAATTTTTTTGAATAAACTATCAAGAAGTTACATGTATTTTTTTTATTAAAAAAGATTTGGCAAATCAGGAGCATGAAATCTATGTTCCTTTAAATAATGAGATAAACATTATAATATATTTAAGAGCTGTCAAATTGGAAAAATAAATAAATGAGCAAGGCGTTGTGGCATGAACAGAGATTCTCTTTAAAAAAAAAAGTGGCATGAACCAGGCAGCTTAATAATATAATGTTTTTATATATAAAAATAGGTTATAAACTTCAGTTATAACGTCATTCTAGTGGTTTAGGCAAATTCCATACGTCACTGTTTTTTTTCCTCATCAATATTTTCTCTCGAAATTGTTTCAGTTACCACCTGAAACTTTCAAAATTCATACTTTATTACCGTTTTCTCAAAAATAAAAAATTCCTTTCTTTCATGTTTGTTCTATTAAAAGGTATATATTTTGATGTGCAAATATGTTCTGCGCACCAAATAAAATAGTGCGCAGACTAGATCTATATTAGTATATTGGTGAAATCATGACATCCTAAGCAGTCCAGCGAATATAATATCAGTGTTACTAATTTGAAAATTGATTAAATAGACTTCAAACGACTAATTCGAAATGTTCAAACCGATTTATTTTATGAGTGATGCGTTTACACGCATTTTTTTTTTTATATTTGCGAGTTATTTTAGTATCAAATCAAGCAGTAAAAATGTTGAAAATTGAATATATTAAAATTAATTTTAAAACTCACACATTTCACCGCTTTACTGGATACTAAATAAGTTATAAATTTTGTATGTAAACGCACAACTAATTAAGTAGATCGGTTTGAATAATTTGGATTAATCGTTTGAAGTCGATTCGATAGGTTTTGGAGTTGATGTTATATAGGCTAAAATAACACTAATGTTATACTAGTCAAACTCCATTCTAAGATATTGAAATAATAAGAAGTACGAAGTTGGAAGCGTTAATTTTGTTTAGCAAAGCTAGAGTGTGATGTGCTCATCAAGAGGGTTTGGTGAGCACAAAAGTATATCGGATCGGCTTCAAATAGCAAATCTAAATGGTTGAAATCAATATATACTTCATGAGTGATGCATGTACATGTAAAATTTTGAATATCATTTGCTACAAGGTCAAGCGGTCAAAGAAACAGTGAAAAATAAATATATAAAATAACGTATAAAAGATCAATTTTTTTGACCGTTTGACCTTATAGCAAATGAATTCGAAACTTTTAAAATTTTGCATGTACATGTATCACTCATGAAGTACATAGATTTCAACAGTTTGGATTTGTTATTTAAAGCAAATCCAATATACTTTTAGAATTGTGCTCACGAAACTCTCTTGGTGAACACATCACATCCTAACTTTGCTCAATTTTTTTAATCACCATTACATTAAATAATATATAATTTGAACATGTCATCTTCTCTGCCAAGTGTCATCATCTCCAGTTAACCAAATTATTGTTAATTTGTACGGTTGCGAGTAATTTTGAGGTTGACCAAGAGAATAATAATGTCGACATAATAGGCATTAATTAAATGCCAAGTCGGAGATGAGAACTTCAGTAGTTGAGTTGCTTCTCAAATCCTTGAACTTCTTTCAATTTTTTTCGAAGGAGAATAATTTGGGTTCGATGTGCTGTCAGACTCAAATTTGAGTCTAATGAGTTCTCAATTCATTCAATTTGTTTTAAGATCCGTACACGCTACTTCAATATTTATTAAAATTTAAATGAAAAGAATAAGATTTCTGCCATATAAAATGTATTGAAAGCCTTGTTCGATACAAATTTCAAATTTCAAATTTTATATGAACAAAATGTCCGCTCGAAATCGTTCGATTAGCTTCAAAATTCACACACATCATCAAATAGTTCCGAGAGAACATCGGACTAATCCACCGCAAATTTGAAGCGAATCAATTTGTATAAAACACGTACAAACCATGTTACGTACTATTCTTCACTCCTGATCATAATTATTGAATTTGTATCAAAATTTGTATCATGAATTTTCATTTTTAATTTTAATGACAATATATATGTACTAGGACTATTTTTCAAACATCGTCTCAAAGT